>CM060678.1:28732954-28995470 GCA_030686995.1 Artemisia argyi
CAACACTAGACTTTATGATTTCATCCGATTCCTTTTCAGGAACAGTGCTAAGATGCTCGTCCCCCATGTTCAGAGAGTGAGTGTGAACTTCGGGTGTGATGATAATAGATTGAGGGAGTTGAGAGGAGCTAGCATTCATGGATTGTACAAGTTCCATTTGATCTTCTGCTAGTAATTTCTCTGTCACATTATTTTCTCCCTGATTTTCAATGGAAGGAATCACATCTGATGAATCTGACGAACCCTTATAAAATTGAAGGATATCAAGGGTATCTTCATTATCACTATCATCATCACAATCGAGAAGAGCAGCTTTACGAAATTTGGCACGTGTTATAGCTGCTTGTTCTTCGACAAGTAATTCCTCCATACTCTTTTTGTTTCTAGCCTCTCGTTCTTCAGCCAGTAATTCTGCCATAGATTTCTCACGAGAGTTTTGAAACGATATACTAGCCAACTCCTCCTTAAGTTCTTTCAATATTTCAAGAGCCTCAAGCAAAGGTCTTGCTGAATTTGAGGAGTTGCTTGGATTATTTGGTACTGTGGAGGTGGATCATGATATGATGTGTCAAAATTGTTACAGGGAAGTGGATTCCCTGTTTGACAATCTGAACTGAAGTGTGGACCTCCACAGTAATCACAACAGTAAAACTGTTGTGTCTGGCATGGTATATCGTATGGATATTGGTCATAACCAAAATCCCGAGCATCGCCGGAAAACTGTTCATAGACAAACGTGTTTCCGGATTGACACTCAATTCCTTGGTGAGGACCTCCACAAAACTCACACAGATATGTCAGTATCTCATGGTGTGGTGGCTGGTGGAATGCATCAGCTGTGTCATGGTAAGGATAGGGAGCTTGGTTTTAGATAGACCCATCTCCTGATTCTACCATGCTACAGCCGGGACAATTCCCACCATTATGAGGACCACCACACCGTTGACAACCACAATGGTGTGGATACGACATAGAAAGAATCAAAGGTTTACAAAGGGTGGGGAATGGAGAATCAAAAGGGTAGGAGGGTGAAGAAGGATATTTTTGGTATTTTTGGAAAACATTTCATAAAAATAAGAAAGAAAATCTTTTTGGGTTTTTGTGTTCGTTGAAAACTGATTTTAAAATGTTTTCGTGAACCGTTTTATTTTTATATGATAATAAAATATGAACAAGGATGGTAAATATACAAAGAGTGTATACCCAGATTCACTAATCTGCAAACCGTTTAGAATAACGCGCAAAACCTCCCCGGCAGCGGCGCCAAAATTTGATTGGTGCTAAACAGTCAACATAAATTGACCAAGTAAATGGTCAACAAAAGTCAAACTACCTAGACCAATGCTCCGGGTAATATAGGGTATCACCAGGTCGTTATATCCCGACGAGGTGTGAATTGTATTCAAAACGGGCTTGTCATCGGGTGAATTTAGACAGAAAGGGGTTGTGAATGATTACACTAGGGAAATTAAAAAGGAAATAGCTTAAATAAGCTATAATAACATATACGTGAAATTAGGAAAACTAGAAACGTTTAAAACATAAAAACGCGTACGTTCAATTTAAATTTACGTGAACGTACGAAATAAAACGCGACTTTTGGTGAAATAAAATACCTACGAATATGAAAATTACATTTTTACAATCCTAATAATAAAAGAAAATTTTTGGACAATTAAAATTAATTTTTACACTATTTAATTAATTATTATTAATTAATTACTTTTTAATTATTTAAATTAACCTAAATTATAACTAATTATGAAATTACACTAAAAATATGAAAATTAAATTTGGAAAAATCTAAAATATTATAAAACTAATTTTCAAACTGAAAATATATTTTTAAGACTTTTTAAATAATTATTACTAATTAAAAATTATTTATTAAT
Source organism: Artemisia argyi (assembly GCA_030686995.1). NCBI lineage: Eukaryota > Viridiplantae > Streptophyta > Magnoliopsida > Asterales > Asteraceae > Artemisia > Artemisia argyi. Next base: position 28,734,847 of record CM060678.1, read on the forward strand.
TACTAAAAACTAAACTAAATTATAAAAATTACTAAATGAAAAGAGAAAAATATGAAAAAATTACTAAAATTATTTTATGATATCAGGAACCTAGGAAAATTATAAAAATGAGATTTTCTTTTTGAAAAAGTTGAAAATAAGCTAAAAAGCTTAAATAGAAGCTCTCACTTTTGGAATTTTTGACTTTTCTGAAATTTTCTTTTACAAAACTGTCTAAATACTGAAAATAATGAACTTTAATAAAGGAACTTGCTGTGGAACTTAAAAATAACCACTTGAGGATCCTAATTGCTTAACAGATTACATTTATAGGTTATTAGGATTTTAAGATATTCGAAAAAAGCTTATAACAAGCTAACTAATGTGACCCAAAATCAAAATAAGCTACAACTAGTGAGTTGAGACTAGATTAAGCAAAAACAATAAAAGAGAGAACACTAAATAAGCTTGGAATCAAGAATAAGCAATTCCAAAATCTGAGCAAACAAACAGGCCAAAGGTCCAATGTGCAGGCCAATGTGGGGCCCACAGGGATAATTGGAAGTCCAATCTAAAGGCTTGTCTAAAAACATGAACTGTAGAGCATTCCAATAAGCTAGGACTCAGGAGGTGGGGCTCATAGATAAGCTCTCTAAGAGCTTATGAATAAGGCTCAGTTACACTAATGAATCAGTGTATTGAGCAGAATGGGACAACTTTCAAGCTTCTTTCTAGCTTATCAAATAAGCTGAGAAACCCAATCTAAGCCTGAATCCTAAAAGCCAACTAGCAAAGCTTATGAATAAGCCAAAATACAAAAGGTGGGGTCCACTAATGAACTGGGAATAGGCGTTGGAAGATGGGCTGATGAAACAGATAAGCTGGTGCAGGGGAGATGCTTCCCCTGCAGGCCACTTTAAGCTCTCACATAAGCTATAAATAAAAATCTTAAAAATAAGAACTATGTGAATTTCCAAAGATTAGCTGGGATACTAGAAGATGTAAAAAGCTCAAAGCCTGAATCTCAACTCAAAAATCACTAAAATTCTTGCAAGTTTTGGTTTTCTACACAAGTGTAATTTTTTACTTTTAGAGATATGCTCCTACTTTGACTTATGTGACTTTCTAATGATCCATGATTACTTAAAATGAACTAATAATCTGATAAGAGGCTAAATTATGATATGCTAACACCAAATGCAACTAAATCATCAAAACTTGAACCCTAATCTACAACAGTTAACAAAAAATAAGGATTACAAAGAGATTTTGACTTTTTTTCTATATAAACATTGGATTGCAAGATTTGACTACACTATTTAGACCTAAAGTGAGTTACTTCAAACACAAACAACAACAAATGCACACTGGTACATAAGGGTGCACCTTAAACCAAACACACCTTTAAAGATCCTGTTTTGGAATATTTGGGAGGCAAATGGTGAACTTAAGCTACCCTACTGATGCTAACTAAGGAAATAAGCCATGGGGTCAAATGCAAACTAACTAGAACAGAAAACAAGCATAAAAATAAGCATAAACACAAATAGTTAGTTGAAACTAGTCTGTGAACCATAAGAGTGGTTTATGATGGAAATTTATGATACACACCTCAAATCAGAAACAGGAAGCTCAAAAGAGCTTGTTACCAAGCTGAATGACTAAATACAACCCCTAATACCTTTCTGAATCACCTCACCACACTAATACACTCCTGTTTGACTTTCGTTGACATGTGGAGTTTTTGTAATAAAGTAGTGCTTTAAGCACAACTAAGCTCACAACAAGCTATAATTAGCTTGAATAAGCCTAGTAAGCAGGAATGGAGGCTTATGGAAGCTATTTAAACACAATTAAGTTTTTAGACTTAAATCAGAAAATGGACTGTCAATGAATTGCAACAAGGAAATGAATTACTTTTATTAAAAGATAACTTTAGTACTGAAGAAGGGATTACAAGACTAAATTATAAAGGATACATTAATTTAAATTACATTTGACCTAAATTACACTAAAAAGAAATAAAACTAATGATTGAGCCTAAACCGTCAGATTATTATTGACCAAGGTCAATAAGTCAAAGATAGCCTAGTATCAATACTCCGGTGATAGTGTAGTGTTTCCCCGGGTCGTAAAAGTCCCAGCGAGATTGAAATGGTGCTTTTGGAATCGTTTATGAGTGAGTGGGACTGAGGACAATAGCCCAGATGATATGGAATTGATTTTGCTACTGTTATTTTGGTATTGGTACACAGATATAATATCCACAAAAATCAGATACCAGATATATGCACAAATTCACAATTAAGATCACGTATCGGACTGGAAAAGTGGGTTTTTGGTATTTATCAAACTACAGGGGGTGCTTTTGACACTTTTCAAAACTTAAAATTAAAAATGAAAAAGAAATTATAAAAGTGATTAAAATAATATTAAACTATTATTTAATTAATTAAACTATTTAAAATCTAAATTAAAACCTAATTTAAATAAACTAAAAATGACAAATGATTTAAATTAAACTAAACATTAACCAAAATATTTTCTAAACCTAAATTAGAACTTGAAGAAAGTATAAAAAATTAAAAATAATATTTTTGTCTTTTTGTGGTTTTGTTATTAATTAAAAACTATTTAACTTAATTAAACTAATTAAACTACTTTTAATTTATATTAATACTAAATTAACTTGGAAAATTAAGATAAAATTTATAAAATTACTTAACCATCACTGGAATCCTACAAAATTATAAAAACTCTAAAAATTATGTTTTAAGATTAAACAACTAATTATTTACCTATTAATTAACTTAAGTCTATTTTAAACAAATAAAATAAGAAAAATAGAAAATGAACAGTAGAATATCAAAATTTATTTTCTAAAAACTTATTAGACTATATTAGAACTAGGAAAATTATAAAAACTAGATTTAACCTTATAAAAACTAATTAAGCTATTTAATATTTGATATTAATTAATAATAAAGAAAATTAAAATTAAATCTAATTAACACTAAATGAAAAAATAAAAATCTGAAAAAATTATCAAAATTACTTTACTATATAAGGTATTTAATAAAAATATAAGAACACTAGTGACTTAATTAAAATATAAAAATGAAAATGAAAATTAACTTGAATTAAATAGAAACTATCACTTACTTTAACTTTGATTTTTTTGAATTTTTCTTTTTCAGAACTACTTAATACCTTAAAATGACAAACTTTTATGAAAACACTTTGAAAATTAGCTTATAAATAAGCTGTGACACCCCCTTAACTTATACAGTTGACTTTGGTTGACTGTTTGGTCAATCTGGGTCTAATGGCTTTGGGTGGGGTCCACAATGGTGAAATCAGATACACATAAGCTAAATACACTCAAATAAGCCAGATACAACTAGTAAGCAACACAAATAAGTTGAATAAGCTAAAATAAGCACTTTGCACAATCCAAATGAACTCAGACTGGGGACAGATTTTGAGATGAAATCTAGGTGGGGTCCACTTGTCTTGGGGTCAAAGTATTGATCAAAGGGGAGACTCTGGTAGGAGGGGGGTTGTAAGAACCTAATTATGGGGTCTGGGGTCCAATGAGGTGGTCACAAAACACCACCAAAGTGGTGGTGGTGACTGGGTATCTGGGTGAGCAGGGCACACCTTGCCCTGCAAGTCACTTTGAGGGTTTGAGGGACCCACTTAAGCTTCCAAATAAATTAAGCAAAAATTAAGGGACAAAGATCAGCTGGTAGACTTTAATCACACAAAGTTTCAAACCTTAATATCCATCATACAGCTCACAATTAAACTTGGAATTTTGGTAAAAACCTGAGAATGCAACTTTTGACTTTTGACAAGGACTTGGAATTTTGACTTTGGTGAGATTCTAAGTGATCTAAACTATTGTTTATGATGTTTTAAGCTAATTTAAGATTACTAAAAGCTAAATTAACAACTAATTATCAGATTATGAGCTTATGGATTCAAAATTCCTACACAGTTGACTGTGTGGGGAATTAGAGTATGATTTTGACATTTTGCTCTATACTCACCCAATTTTATGACTTGCTTAACTAACTTAGACCTAATATGACTTGTCTGAACCATAAGTTTCTACCAATTCATCCTTGAACACAATGAACACAGATTATCCAAACACACCCTTATATTTAGGAATTGATGATTTTCAAAGCATATGGTGACTAAGGTATGTAAGCTTGATTTCTAACTTTTAATTATGACTCAGTAGCATAGATTAAGCACTTAGAAACAATATATAACATGTACAACACAAATACACTACTTATACTACTTTATGACAGTCAAATATAAGATTAAGAGTAACTAAAGATTCTAATAACTAAAGATGATTATCAAACTTTAAAACTACTCAAACAATGTTCAACTAAATCAAACAAGCACAGATTAACACTTACAAACTAGAAATCAAAAAACTACTCAGAACTTAATATTTTTAGTGGAAAATTGAAATTAGCAAAGCTTACAAGATTATCCCTAGCATGAACAAGGGATTTTCCTATGAAGCCTATCTTTAGATAGGCAAACTTCACTTCAATCCTGCTCCTCAATGATCCTCCATACCTGAAAATAACTCAAAAACATATACAGTTGACCAATGTTGACTTTTTTAGCTTTTTGATTATCTTCTACTAATACTGGATTTTAGGATCTCTAACAGCTTCAATAAGCTTAATGGAACTTATATGAGCCTAAATTCAGTCCATAATCCCACACACCATTAACTCTTGAGCAATTCGAATTCTTAGAAAATGAGTAAACTGCAAATATGAAATTTAAACTTGAACTTTGAAATTTTATAAATCAGAAAGGTTTACATTACAATGCTAACACTAATACAACACTTGAATTAGGAAAGTTTACACTAAATTGCTTGATAATTTAAATTCAACACACTTAAACTAAAAATAAACTACACTATTTTCTTCTTGCACTCTCCTCTATTTATAATCATCCATTAGGGTTCCCACAAGCACTCTGAGCAAATCCCACCATCCTCTGATCAATTTGGTCCACTCTTGTGTTGACACGTGTTTTTGGCGCCAAAGTGTGTTTCTTCAAATTGCCTCTAATAACGTGTAAGGGGGAGGGGCATTAAATGCTGAGGTGAGGGGTAGGTGTAGGGGGGTGGGATGGTGATGATGAAGCTGCAAGTTGGGGTGGTGGACTGCAAAACCATGGCTGTTTGGTGGTTTGGAGGTGGGAGGGAAATGGGAAGAAGGGTGGTTTTGGTTTGTGTTTGACCGGTATTGACCAGGTCAATAGGTTGACCCGGGTCAAAGTTGGGTGGGTTTGGGCTAAGGTGTGGACTGGATGTTTATTTGGGCCCAAGATGGATTAATTTTAGTGGATTGGTTTTGGTTAATTAGTTTAAGATCCGGATTTGGTTTAGTTTTACAAGGACCATTTTTGTAATTTTGGGAAAGTTGAGGGTTGGGTTTTGGCATCTTTTTAATTTGTTTACAAGGGTGTAATATGCCAATGATGAATAGTGTGAGGTTTTTATTTTAAATTTTTCATTTTTTAAAACCCCAAGGACTAAATCTGCCAATTCCCCAAACTTCAGGGACCTGCCTTGTAATTTCACCAAACTTTCTACCAAGGGACCAAACCTGCCATAAGAGATTAGTGCAAGGACAAAATTTGTTTTTCTCAAAGTTTTCCATATCCCAGGGACTATTTTTGACAATTTTCAAAGTTCAGGGACTAAACTTGACATTTTGTGAAACTTTTCACCAAAGGACTAATTATGTAACTTTTTGATTTATAAGGGCCTTTGGTGCCTTTTTCAATTTTTTAGAATGACCAGGGACTAGATTTGACAACTTTTGAAAGTTGGGGGACTGAAATTGCCAATTATGCAAACTTTGTGCGTTTTTCATCTGTTTTTGGTATTTTTGCATTTGAGACATGTAAAACACTTTCCTGGGATATTTTCACTATTTTGATTCATTATTGAGTGTTTTTGGATGTTTTGGCAGTTCAGAATTGGTAAAAATGATGAGTGCCCACAGTAAAACATTGCTAGTCCCTAGCAATCTTTTGAGAAAAACTTAATGGATTTGAAACTCTTTACCAAAAGCCATCACTTCTGGAGTAGCCAGGTGTAAGAACTGTGGCACACCTGATAACCGTGTGATTTTGAGCAAACCACCAGCTGTCAACGGATTTGATTTGTCTTTACCAAAAGCCGTTTGCTTCTGGACTAGCCAGCATCTTGATGGACTAAGTCAACATCTTGGTGAGCTGAATACCAATTATGGATTTTCCACTGCCTTTACCACAAGCCATAATCTTGTGGGCTAGCCAACTCATTTGCTTATGAGGATGCGGGGGAGCTGAGGAACCATGCAATTTTTGGCAAACTGCCAGCCATCAACGGGTTTGAGATGTCTTTACCAAGAGCCGTTTGCTCCTGGACTAGCCAATCCCTTTGTCATTTAGACTTTGGCGGACTGATAACCACAAAAATTTTGGAATAAAGTGAAAAATTTTGAAAAATTTTGGCCTAAAATGGGGGTACTTGGAAAGTTTTGTGATAAAATTCGTAAGAATTTCCCCCCCCCCCCCACACTAGAACTGAATATTGTCCTCAATATTCAAAGTCCCGGCTATTATGCCGAATCTCTGAACGGGAAAAGCTAATATTCGATTCTAACTGTGGAAATTTCTATTTTTCACTTTATTTTATCTGTACATACAGTTTTTTTTTTTTCTTTTTTTTTTCTTTTTTTTTTTTTTTTTTTGAATCACTACCTCCCAGGCTTGTGTCAGGTTTACCACGCTAGCTAATAACTTGTGAATTATTAACTGTAATAAATTTGCCCTGACAGCCCGGGAGTTGAATGATAAAGTATAATAAACATACACCTCCCAGGCAGCGGCGCCAAATTTTGATTGAGCCTAAACCGTCAGATTATTATTGACCAAGGTCAATAAGTCAAAGATAGCCTAGAATCAATACTCCGGTGATAGTGTGGTGTTTCCCCGGGTCGTAAAAGTCCCAGCGAGATTGAAATGGTGCTTTTGGAATCGTTTATGAGTGAGTGGGACTGAGGACAGTAGCCCAGATGATATGGAATTGATTTTGCTACTGTTATTTTGGTATTGGTACACAGATATAATATCCACAAAAATCAGATACCAGATATATGCACAAATTCACAATTAAGATCACGTATCGGATTGGAAAAGTGGGTTTTTGGTATTTATCAAACTACAGGGGGTGCTTTTGACACTTTTCAAAACTTAAAATTAAAAATGAAAAAGAAATTATAAAAGTGATTAAAATAATATTAAACTATTATTTAATTAATTAAACTATTTAAAATCTAAATTAAAACCTAATTTAAATAAAATAAAAATGACAAATGATTTAAATTAAACTAAACATTAACCAAAATATTTTCTAACCTAAATTAGAACTTGAAGAAAGTATAAAAAATTAAAAATAATATTTTTGTCTTTTTGTGGTTTTGTTATTAATTAAAAACTATTTAACTTAATTAAACTAATTAAACTACTTTTAATTTATATTAATACTAAATTAACTTGGAAAATTAAGATAAAATTTATAAAATTACTTAACCATCACTGGAATCCTACAAAATTATTGAAACTCTAAAAATTATGTTTTAAGATTAAACAACTAATTATTTACCTATTAATTAACTTAAGTCTATTTTAAACAAATAAAATAAGAAAAATAGAAAATGAACAGTAGAATATCAAAATTTATTTTCTAAAAACTTATTAGACTATATTAGAAATAGGAAAATTATAAAAACTAGATTTAACCTTATAAAAACTAATTAAGCTATTTAATATTTGATATTAGTTAATAATAAAGAAAATTAAAATTAAATCTAATTAACACTAAATGACAAAATAAAAATCTGAAAAAATTATCAAAATTACTTTACTATATAAGGTATTTAATAAAAATATAAGAACACTAGTGACTTAATTAAAATATAAAAATGAAAATTAAAATTAACTTGAATTAAATAGAAACTATCACTTACTTTAACTTTGATTTTTTTGAATTTTTCTTTTTCAGAACTACTTAATACCTTAAAATGACAAACTTTATGAAAACACTTTGAAAATTAGCTTATAAATAAGCTGTGACACCCCCTTAACTTATACAGTTGACTTTGGTTGACTGTTTGGTCAATCTGGGTAAAATGGCTTTGGGTGGGGTCCACAATGGTGAAATCAGATACACATAAGCTAAATACACTCAAATAAGCCAGATACAACTAGTAAGCAACACAAATAAGCTGAATAAGCTAAAATAAGCACTTTGCACAATCCAAATGAACTCAGACTGGGGACAGATTTTGAGATGAAATCTAGGTGGGGTCCACTTGTCTTGGGGTCAAAGTATTGATCAAAGGGGAGACTCTGGTAGGAGGGGGGTTGTAAGAACCTAATTATGGGGTCTGGGGTCCACTGAGGTGGTCACAAAACACCACCAAAGTGGTGGTGGTGATTGGGTATCTGGGTGAGCAGGGCACACCTTTGCCCTGCAAGTCACTTTGAGGGTCTGAGGGACCCACTTAAGCTTCCAAATAAATTAAGCAAAACTTAAGGGACAAAGATCAGCTAGTAGACTTTAATCACACAAAGTTTCAAACCTTAATATCCATCATACAGCTCACAATTAAACTTGGAATTTTGGTAAAAACCTAAGAATGCAACTTTTGACTTTTGACAAGGACTTGGAATTTTGACTTTGGTGAGATTCTAAGTGATCTAAACTATTGTTTATGATGTTTTAAGCTAATTTAAGATTACTAAAAGCTAAATTAACAACTAATTATCAGATTATGAGCTTATGGATTCAAAATTCCTACACAGTTGACTGTGTGGGGAATTAGAGTATGATTTTGACTTTTTGCTCTATACTCACCTAATTTTATGACTTGCTTAACTAACTTAGACCTAATATGACTTGTCTGAACCATAAGTTTCTACCAATTCATCCTTGAACACAATGAACACAGATTATCCAAACACACCCTTATATTTAGGAATTGATGATTTTCAAAGCATATGGTGACTAAGGTATGTAAGCTTGATTTCTAACTTTTAATTATGACTCAGTAGCATAGATTAAGCACTTAGAAACAATATATAACATGTACAACACAAATACACTACTTATACTACTTTATGACAGTCAAATATAAGATTAAGAGTAACTAAAGATTCTAATAACTAAAGATGATTATCAAACTTTAAAACTACTCAAACAATGTTCAACTAAATCAAACAAGCACAGATTAACACTTACAAACTAGAAATCAAAAAACTACTCAGAACTTAATATTTTTAGTGGAAAATTGAAATTAGCAAAGCTTACAAGATTATCCCTAGCATGAACAAGGGATTTTCCTATGAAGCCTATCTTTAGATAGGCAAACTTCACTTCAATCCTGCTCCTCAATGATCCTCCATACCTGAAAATAACTCAAAAACATATACAGTTGACCAATGTTGACTTTTTTAGCTTTTTGATTATCTTCTACTAATACTGGATTTTAGGATCTCTAACAGCTTCAATAAGCTTAATGGAACTTATATGAGCCTAAATTCAGTCCATAATCCCACACACCATTAACTCTTGAGCAATTCGAATTCTTAGAAAATGAGTAAACTGCAAATATGAAATTTAAACTTGAACTTTGAAATTTTATAAATCAGAAAGGTTTACATTACAATGCTAACACTAATACAACACTTGAATTAGGAAAGTTTACACTAAATTGCTTGATAATTTAAATTCGACACACTTAAACTAAAAATAAACTACACTCTTTTCTTCTTGCACTCTCCTTTATTTATAATCATCCATTAGGGTTCCCACAAGCACTCTGAGCAAATCCCACCATCCTCTGATCAATTTGGTCCACTCTTGTGTTGACACGTGTTTTTGGCGCCAAAGTGTGTTTCTTCAAATTGCCTCTGATAACGTGTAAGGGGGAGGGGCATTAAATGCTGATGTGAGGGGTAGGTGTAGGGGGTGGGATGGTGATGACGAAGCTGCAAGTTGGGGTGGTGGACTGCAAAACCATGGCTGTTTGGTGGTTTGGAGGTGGGAGGGAAATGGGAAGAAGGGTGGTTTTGGTTTGTGTTTGACCGGTATTGACCAGGTCAATAGGTTGACCCGGGTCAAAGTTGGGTGGGTTTGGGCTAAGGTGTGGACTGGATGTTTATTTAGGCCCAAGATGGATTAATTTTAGTGGATTGGTTTTGGTTAGTTAGTTTAAGATCCGGATTTGGTTTAGTTTTACAAGGACCACTTTTGCAATTTTGGGAAAGTTGAGGGTTGGGTTTTGGCATCTTTTTAATTTGTTTACAAGGGTGTAATATGCCAATGATGAATAGTGTGAGGTTTTTATTTTAAATTTTTCACTTTTTAAAACCCCAGGGACTAAATCTGCCAATTCCCCAAACTTCAGGGACCTGCCTTGTAATTTCACCAAACTTTCTACCAAGGGACCAAACCTGCCATAAGAGATTAGTGCAAGGACAAAATTTGTTTTTCTCAAAGTTTTCCATATCCCAGGGACTATTTTTGACAATTTTCAAAGTTCAGGGACTAAACTTGACATTTTGTGAAACTTTTCACCAAAGGACTAATTATATAACTTTTTGATTTATGAGGGCCTTTGGTGACTTTTTCAATTTTTTAGAATGACCAGGGACTAGATTTGACAACTTTTGAAAGTTGGGGGACTGAAAATGCCAATTATGCAAACTTTGTGCGTTTTTCATCTGTTTTTGGTATTTTTGTATTTGAGACATGTAAAACACTTTCCTGGGATATTTTCACTATTTTGATTCATTATTGAGTGTTTTTGGATGTTTTGGCAGTTCAGAATTGGTAAAAATGATGAGTATTTACACACTCATCAACTAACTAACTAACTACTTCTGCTTCTTCCTTCTCTTCTTATAATAGATTCAAGGTCTCTAGGGTCCATTGAACATATCCCACTTTCTTTTGAGCCATTGGATGACTCCCAACATATCCTAGCCTTTGATTTATGTTTTGGCAGGAAATGGGATTTTGACAGTTGGGTGGGGGTTGGTTTGGTGTAGGTGAGGTATTAATGAGGGGGAAGGTTGTATTAATGGAAGAGGGGGACAGTAGGTGAGGTTGGTGAGGAATTGGAGAGGAGCGGGAGATAGGGGAGCAGGAAAAAGAGGGTTTGAGGATGGGGGTTGACTGCTTGTTTGACTGGGTGGATATTAAACAGGTTAAAGACTGGGCCAAAGGTTATTTGGTGGGCTTGGGTAGTGGATTAGGTTTTTTGGTGGATTGGTAGTTTGGTTTTGGAATTATTTAAGTTTAAAACCCATAAGGACCATTCATGTAATTATTTTGAAATTGAGGGGCTGCCATGTGATTTTCCAAAAGTACTAGTAAGGACCAAACTTGCCATATTCCAATAATCCAAGAACCATAATTAATAATTTTCCCATTTTAAACATCCGGGGACCAAATGTGACAAGTTTCAAAATCCAGGGACTAAACTTGCAATTTCACCAAACCTTCATTCCAAGGACCAAAATTGACACTTGACTTTCTAGGGACCAATATTGAATGATTTTCCAAAAATTTCCCACCAGGGACCAAATCTGCCAAAAGTGAGACTCTAGGGACTAAATTTGTAAATTCTCAAAACTTTTGAAATTCTTCACCAAAAGACTAAATATGACAACTTATGATTTCAAAAGGACCTTTGGTGACTTTTCTTTTAAAATAAGTGCTTAGGGACTATTTTTGGCAATTTTTGAAAGTTGGGGGACTGAAACTGCCAATTATGCAAACTTTGTTCATTTTTCATTTGTTTTTAATCATTTTGCATCTAAAACATATAAAACACAATCCATGGGAGACTTTTAGTATTTTGATGCGTTTTTGAGTGTTTTTAAACGTTTTGCAGCTCAGATTTGACCAAAAATGATGAGTGTTTGAGCACTCATCACTACTGCTACGTTTGAATGTTTTTGCTGCTGTGCTTAAAGGTAAAATGTTTCTGCTGCTCGATACTACTGCTAGTTATATTTTTCTGCTGCTGCGCGTCAAAGATTCTACTGCTAGCTTTACTAAACTGCTACTCGGCTTGATTGTTACTACTGCTGTGATTTTTACTTATTGATGCGTGGGAATCGCACCTTGCTTTACCTCTCGAGGGATCTCGAGAAGCTTACAACCCCCACCAGGCAGTGTACCTGATCGTTGTAGTATAGTATAGTGACAAGTACCGGGGGATTGATCGTTTAGCTTAGGAATAGTGTCGCTAGGATTAGAAAACCTAATTTACTAGTTCTAGAGGTGAGGGATGATTATTTTTGTATTTTTATATTTTTATGAAAGCAAGTAAAATCTCGGGTTTTTAAAGAAGTGGGCGGAATTAATTGCTATTCAACTAACCCAAAGCTAAGATATATTCAAAATAAAATAATAAAAAATTGAAAACAAACTAATTATACTAAGGTTGTGAGCAGTAATTGGAGAAATTGTGTTTACTTAGACTTCACTACTCCCTAGATATCTTTTACATGTTAATTACTTGTTATACTTGTATGGATGACGGATTGTATTCCTTAATACCATTCGTGGGGTGGCATACATAACTCCCCAACTCTATGAGCTCTTATCTCCTCCTACACCATGACCCAACACAACTATAGGGATTGTAAACAGTGGCTCATGCATTAAATACAACCAATAAAGACCTAGTACGCCTCGGTTCATGTTTCTTAAGACGTTCAAGCATGTTACCATTTGGAGATCTGCCAGTTTTCTTAAGTCTAACATATAAATCATTCATCCAAGAACAAGAATAAACAAGTAATCATAACATAATCAACATCTAGGTTTCATTAGATCTAAGCAAACACAAGAGAGATCTAGCCTATCATAATTGAATTGAGACAAGAACAAGAGATAAACAACCAACACATAGACATATTGATTGAATTAGAAGAACACTTATCTCAATTACAATGCAAGGTATCAAGGGTTTGGAACCCTTGAAAAACCTGTAAAAGAGGCACCAAATTCGTCTTTAGGGTTTCACCAAAACTTCTCTCTTTTTAATGAAAAAACTAGAGAACTATATATAGGAAAAACAGGCTGACGGCGTCAAGAGTTACTTGTGACGCCGTCACCTCGCCACCATATACTTCCTCGGACGGCCTTGATCCACTTATGACGGCCTATGTGAAGCCGTCACCACCCACGGTATTTTATTCTTGCCACTTTGACGCCGTCATGACGCCTTCTGACGCCGTCACCACCTTCGGTATTTTAATCTTCATGTCTGACGCCGTCAAGATGGTGGTCTTGACGCCGTCACCTTGTATCTTCAGCATGGAAATTTGGTACTTAGCCGTTTTCTTCACTTTTATGCTCCAAAAACGTCCAAAATGGCTTCTTTTCCAGAATTCACTCTCCAAACACCTAAAATCACAAAAGGAACGATTTAGGGCAATATTTGATCAAATAAAGTCGGATTCGGGCTTAAATGACCCCCTAAAAACGGATCATTTTTTGCCTCATCATATACCCTTACACTTGAGATTTGCTTGTCCTCAAGCAAATGAGCTTTTATTCTACTCAAAAGACAAGTTAGGGGTCATTTAACACTAATATAAAAGTAATTACAACAAATAATCGTTCCACTAAAGACCAATAGACAAGCACGGAGGTCATACACAAGCACCTCACAAATAGTGTTTAGATTCTCACATCTCTCGGGTGTAATAAAGTAATATAACATTATGGAAATGGAAGATATCTCTCACTACCTGTCATAGCAAAATAGATTACCATAGGCTTGGGAAAGGATCAAACCTCCACCACATGGCGTAAGCACCTAGGATAAACTATCAAAGAGGTCTTTTAAAGGGTTGTAACGTTAGGTATAGGGATATGAATTACACGGTTTTGTTGGATAAAGGAAGTTTTACTGGTGGCGAGTTAACAATCTTGGTTAATTACATGTACAAGATGGCGTTGCTAAGCCAAGACTAGACTCGACTTAAGCTAATAAATGAAAAATAACAAAAACATAAAATAAACATAGAATAAAAACGGGATGGTAGTCCGTATGTTTTTTCTCTTTTTTTTCTTTTTCTATTTTTTTTTTTTATTTTATTTTTTTTTGTGTGCATACACTCTTACCCTACCATCCAAAATAATACATCATAGGGGTATAAACGTTCCCCTTACACTTGAATCTTTACATACTTTACATTTAACTAATCTAATGACTCGAATTAAGAAAATCAAAACACTTGGAGCACTTTTAAGATTAACGTACATATGGGGGTAATATATTATGTTCTTCCCCATTACTCCATAAAATAAGTACTTACCCATGAGTCCCAATCGTCCTAAAACAATATGTACAATGATATGACTCGACTTAGCAACCATGTAATCAATTAGAAAGTTAACTTAGGGTTTAACAAATAACAATAATGCACTAAAAATGAGCGCATACACGGAAGGCTAAGGCGATTTGGGTGTACATTTAAGTGGGGTGTAACAAATTCTTCCTTTAAGTAAGATGCTTAAAGTTAGAAACGAAAAGATAGGCTCGGAGGGGTGTACTAGGGGTTTCGTGTACTAAAAATGAGTACAACGCTAAGGGTGTAGGAAAAATTAGTTGACTTAACTAGCCAAGTAATATGACTTAAATGGTCAAGTAATTGTAATACTGGTTTAACACAAGGGTGATCCTAATGCCTCTTATCATGTAGTAAATCCTACCACACGAATGTAGTCTCACTAGCGGTCTCGGGATGCATCACTAACGCAAGTTCTAGAATCTAAATGCTACCGGTACACTCATAAGCACTAATAGTAAATGCTTTTCCTATCAAATCTAAAGGCGAACCTCACATTTTTGGGTGGAAAATTTTTCTGAATATACGGCTATGTGCTAGTCATACAATCTCCTATCCATGAGACGCTTGCTATGGCTAAAGTTTCACTCCTAAATGTTGTAAAAAATTTTAAATTTGGCGCTAAAATTGCACTAACAAGTATTTATCATAGTTTTATTACACATCTACTATCAAACAAAACAACTCAAGCGAAAGTGCATATGTAAGGTATCATCTTTTTACCCTCCCCTTACACTTAAAATGAACATTGTCCCCAATGTTCAAGTAAAGAATGTAAAAGTTAAGAAGTAAAGAGAATGAAATCAAATACTCCCCTGATTCGCTCGGTATGGATTTTAGGTTGACCAGGTTAAATCCTCTTCCAAGAAAACGAACAATCAAAGCTTCCCTTCCAGAATATAAATCATCTCCTTGTCAAACATAACCTGTAAATCCTGACAAAATAGACAAGGCATCCTCGCGTAAAATCGGCGGCATCCTATATAAGTTACTAATCCTAGAAAACAAAGTAAGATATAATGCTTGTGGAATGAAGTTTGCAGATTTCCTGGAGATTATAAAACTTAATAATTCACAAAAACCATAAGACTCCGTTAGAAAAACAAAATTGGTAAAATTTCCAGATTTTTACACGTGACGCCGTCAAGAGTAAACTCGTGACGCCGTCAAAAGTGACCTGCAGAAATTCTTATGTTAAGTTTCCAAAAAATTTCTGGAAAAACTTCGTCCTACTTCCTGGAAAATCCTGCAAAACTTCATTATGACTCAATACAAGCATTTGACTCTAACAAATACGAATATACATGTTCATTAAATATTGTGGAGAATCATGATCGGTTTGTTTCTTAAAAACATATTTGGGGTTTCCCCTTACACTTATCTTTTGCAAAAATACCTTTAGGTTGGAGTTAAGACTAGGCCAAACAACATAATAAAGTATTTCCACATTTTAATTGAGAAACATGATCAACCAACAATAAAAATAAAACATGCATACGGAAGCAAATAACAATCAAACAAATAAAATCACACAAAACATGGGTTGCCTCCCAAGAAGCGCTTGTTTTTGTTCGAGTCACGAGCCTGACTCTACCCTTATTTCACGGAAAGAAGGGAGGTTTTCCCTACACCTAGGATTAAGTGTGGGTGGAAGTAGCGATACACACCCTTAGGGTGTAAATATGCCTCGTGAGGAAAGAGTGGTGGATGAATTATATGCTCAAAGATGCGGGATCCTATCATCATAGCCTTACCTAATTCAATTGGGTTAGTGGGTGAATTAAGATTTTCTCTTAGAAAGGGATCATCTTCTATCAATTTCGAGAGACTCCTAGTTGGGAATCCATCTTGACCTAATAAACCCGGTTTAAACCCATAATGTGTTTTGTGATCAATCATGAATGGGTGATGTAAACATGTAAGGTTATGTTCCACTCCAATATTGGCTTCCTCTCCACAAGGTTTAGAGTCCACTACCTTTATCCTAAGACTACCCGGACTACATGGTTTGATGGGTGGATCGGAACCTAATTTAATTCCTAAATTTTCATCCAAGGATGGAAGATTAGGTAACGGTTTTGGTTGAGGCTCCGGTTCATCAAAACTAGGAACTTCCCTAGAACTAAGAGTAAGGTTATCACTACAAGTGTTCAAACCTATATCCTCTAGTGGTGCTTGGTCCAAGGGTTCTACCTCAATTAGGGTTCCTATAGTCTCTTCTACTTCTTTCGGGTAAGTCACGGGCGGTGTATGTGCCTCAAATGATGGTAGGACTTGTGAGGTACTTTGTGGGCTTGAATTGTCCACCTCATCCTCCATTGTACCTAGATTACCTATGTGTTTGTTTTGTACTATGGCCTTAGGTGACATCCACACAGGTATCCCTGAGTAATCATCCCCAGACAAACATCCTGTTTGCTCCTTCAAACTTGTTTTTGATTGATTTGTGATGTTATTTGTTGGGTTGTCTACTCTATAATAGTATTGGGCACAGTTTTCTAAGGTATCCCATGCTTCTTCAGCACTTAATTCCCTAGGGCCCTCATTGGCAAAATCATCAATGCACATTTGGTCACATCGGCTTACACGATAGTAAAAGGTTTCGGTTAGGGATACTAAAGAGAAACTATGATAAGGGAATTTCCGAAGTAAAATTTTAAAACGAGTCCATGCATCATATATGGGTTCATCTCGATATTGTTTGAAATTCGAGATTTCAATAGGGTAGAATGGTCTTTGTGGTTGGTGGTATGGTGGATTCGCGTACTCCATAATGGTGAACGGAAGAGTCAATGGAAATTACGAACAAACACACAAAGAAAAAGATAGACTAAAGAAGACCTAAAAATAAAAATAAAAATCTTACTAGAAAGGAATCTAGCAAGTAGACCTAATAAAAAGAAATTCTAACCTAGACAATAACTATTCCCCGGGCTGCGGCGCCAAAAACTTGATGCGTGGGAATCGCACCTTGCTTTACCTCTCGAGGGATCTCGAGAAGCTTATAACCCCCACCAGGCAGTGTACCTGATCGTTGTAGTATAGTATAGTGACAAGTACCGGGGGATTGATCGTTCAGCTTAGGAATAGTGTCGCTAGGATTAGAAAACCTAATTTACTAGTTCTAGAGGTGAGGGATGATTATTTTTGTATTTTTATATTTTTATGAAAGCAAGTAAAATCTCGGGTTTTTAAAGAAGTGAGCGGAATTAGTTGCTATTCAACTAACCCAAAGCTAAGATATATTCAAAATAAAATAATAAAAAATTGAAAACAAACTAATTATACTAAGGTTGTGAGCAGTAATTGGATAAATTGTGTTTACTTAGACTTCACTACTCCCTAGATATCTTTTACATGTTAATTACTTGTTATACTTGTATGGATGACGGATTGTATTCCTTAATACCATTCGTGGGGTGGCATACATAACTCCCCAACTCTATGAGCTCTTATCTCCTCCTACACCATGACCCAGCACAACTATAGGGATTGTAAACAGTGGCTCATGCATTAAATACAACCAATAAAGACCTAGTACGCCTCGGCTCATGTTTCTTAAGACGTTCAAGCATGTTACCATTTGGAGATCTGCCAGTTTTCTTAAGCCTAACATATAAATCATTCATCCAAGAACAAGAATAAACAAGTAATCAACACATAATCAACATCTAGGTTTCATTAGATCTAAGCAAACACAAGAGAGATCTAGCCTAGCATAATTGAATTGAGACAAGAACAAGAGATAAACAACCAACACATAGACATATTGATTGAATTAGAAGAACACTTATCTCAATTACAATGCAAGGTATCAAGGGTTTGGAACCCTTGAAAAACCTGTAAAAGAGGCACCAAATTCGTCTTTAGGGTTTCACCAAAACTTCTCTCTTTTTAATGAAAAAACTAGAAAACTATATATAGGAAAAACAGGCTGACGGCGTCAAGAGTTACTTGTGACGCCGTCACCTCGCCGCCATATACTTCCTCGGACGGCCTTGATCCACTTATGACGGCCTATGTGACGCCGTCACCACCCACGGTATTTTATTCTTGCCACTTTGACGCCGTCATGAAGCCTTCTGACGCCGTCACCACCTTCGGTATTTTAATCTTCATGTCTGACGCCGTCAAGATGGTGGTCTTGACGCCGTCACATTGTATCTTCAGCATGGAAATTTGGTACTTAGCCGTTTTCTTCACTTTTATGCTCCAAAAACGTCCAAAATGGCTTCTTTTCCAGAATTCACTCTCCAAACACCTAAAATCACAAAAGGAACGATTTAGGGCAATATTTGATCAAATAAAGTCGGATTCGGGCTTAAATGACCCCCTAAAAACGGATCATTTTTCGCCTCATCACTTATTCAAATAACAAGGAAGAGTAGTTTTTGTCGATATTTAAGGGTTCTTGAAAGCTTTGTTTTGTAAAGTTTAATTGTTTAAGGGGAAGAGGCTTCAAGGATACGTGATTTTAAAGTACTTCGACAAGGAATTTTATGGGTAGTTTGATTGGTATTGAGAGATGGTTTTACACACACATTTGGATTGTTGGTTCACACACACAAGGAAGAATGGTTTGGTTTTTGTTCTTAAAGATTTAAAAAGGCTCGTATTTGGATTATTGATTAATTGGTTATGAAGGAAAATTGTTTATCTCTTATTTGAGATTGAAGTGAGGTTCACGAAGGCGTTTACTTATTTCATCATTGATATTTCTTGCTATCAATTGGTGACTTGCTTAGATATATGGTTTATGATTGGGACTTGGTTTATCTAGTTTTCATAGGTCAAGGGGTGGATGGACGAAGACCTAGTTAACTATCACTTAAAGGAGATACATTGTAGTACTCAGTGTCACAAGAAGAAAGTCGTTGTGGATAATTTCAAGAGATTTAGAGATTTGTTTTAGCAACACTAAATTCTCTATATCGTTCTTCAATCAACAATAGTGCAAGCATAAGTAACGAGTTTGGGATATTTTACTTTGGTTTCAAGTTTGGTATATCAAGTTTTCTTCACATGTGATCATTACATAGAGCCTACAGATTTGAAGAATCATGAAGATGATTAACACATTGGTTTCAGGGGAAGTATCTTATTATGTGTTTAATCATTTGAAGTTCACGCACCACTCGAGGGGAAGTTTTTGATTCTTACTACTATTGATCAGTATTACTACTGCTAGTTGGAGTTTCTATTGTTTTGGATTTATTTTTAGTAAGCATTTTGGTGTTCTTCATGGAGGGCAGTTTGAAACATTGGAAGGCTTTTATTAGGAGTGTGGTATTGGTTAGTGGTGGTCAAGATCATTATTTGCATACATTCCCTATTTGTTGATAACAAAAAGGGGAAAAGATGTTGGAGTGGCATGGCACGGATTAAGGGGAAGACAGGATTGTTTCATTCATGGTGAGATTTAATTATCTCAATTTCTCTACTTCGTCTAGGGAAGTTTGTACAAGATTCGTGGTTGTTTTTTCATCATTAAATAGGGGAAGATTGTTGGGTCTATTAGATTTGATGATACAAAACAAGAACGAATGAAACATGAAGGACTAGCTTGCAAAAGAAGATTTATTTATTAGTCCTCCGAAGTAATTTTTAAACCCTAAATCTCTATTATATAAAGAGATCAAGGGTACAGGTTTCTAGGGTGTCTTCCATAATGTAGTCAGTAAAGGTGTGTGTGTGTGTGTAACCTAGACGTAGGTTATAAACGTCTAGGGTTAGAAGTTGTTCATAGCCTCAAGAATCTCTTGATTCCTGTTACAGAATAGGTGTAATCGTATTATTCTGATCAAATAATATTTGAGGCTTGGAGTGTTATTGAAGAGAAACCTTGTTCATAATAACATTGATATTTGTTTAATTCCGCTGCATAAATTGTTCATCTTTGTTACTAATTGTTCCTAGATGATATGAACCTCGAGCTACAACGATCCAACACCTTGCTATGACCAGAGGTGAGCAAGGGCTAGGAATCATTAGGCCAATCATAGGAGCTGATGTTTGGTTCGAAATCAATGATCAATTTATGAGGGAATTACGTGAAAAACTCTTCTCTGGAAGTAAAGACGAGGACGCATACAAGCATGTTGAATATGTTTTGTATATCACCAGCCTTTTTTAACATCCCAGAAGTTTCGTATGACGCGGTCATGCATAAAGTGTTTCACATGACACTCACTGGATCAGCTCGAAGGTGGATTGATCGGTTACCAAGAGGGACAGTCAACACATGGAATCTCCTCTAAAAAGTGTTCATTCAACAATATTGTCCCCTTTCTAAAACAGCAAAACAGCTAGAGGAGATTCACAATTTCAGGCAAGAAGCTGACGAGACACTGTACCAAGCTTGGGATAGGTACAATGACCTTCTTTATAAGTGCCCGACTCATGATATGAACAAACAACATGAAGTAAACCAATTCTATAAAGGAATGAATATCGAGACAAGGAAAATGTTGGATTCTCAAGGACCAATTCCTAGAAAGACTCCTGCTCAAGCTTTAGACTCTATTAAGGATATGGCAGACCACTATCAGAAGTGGCAAAAAGGCGGAAGTAGCAGAATTATGAAAGGAAACCTTGAAGGTATGAACGCTTTGACTAAAAAGTTTGAAAATCTGGGATGGGAAATAAAAAATCTTAAAGAGAATGTTCATGCAACACGAGCTGAATGTGACTTTGGAGATCACTTAACCAAGGACTGCCAGCTTAAGGAAGAAGTAAAAAGTATGGAGAAATTGAAATATGGGGATATTAGAAAGCCATTTCAAGGATATGGTGGCGATGGAGCCAATACCACGTTGGACCTCCAGGGTATTATACAAAGATTGATAATAGATCCCCATCTATGATAATGAAACCTAGCCTTGAGGATTTGGTCAACAAACTCATCGAAGAATCTACAAGGAAAAGCAACCTGTTCAAAGAATGGATGGACAAGGTAAAAGAAGACACTGATCGGAATATATGAAACCAGGATGCTGCAATCAAAAATTTAGAGATACAAGTTAGGCAACTAGTTAAAGATTTTGAAGCTAAGAGGGCAGATGCTGGAACTTGTAAAGTAGTATTCACCCTGGAAGAACAGGATAATGAATAGCAAAACACCAACGGTACTGAAGAGCCCTGTGGAATTAGCTACCTGCAAGTTAATTCGGAAAAATCTAATGAAGCAGTTCTCCCTTGCCAACTTAAAATTCTAGCTTGCACTATTGGTAACCTTAAAATTCTACCTTGCACTATTGGTAACCTTAAAATTCTAGCTGCTGCTGATTTAGGTGCTAGCGTCAATCTTATGTCTTTTTATTGTTTAAAGATCTAACTAACATGAAGGAAATGACAATGATTCTTGAAATGGCCAATACGACTAGATCTAGGCCTAGGGGGACTATAGATAACGTACTTATTAAAACAGGTAAACTCCTTTTTCTTGCTGATTTTGTGATCATCGATATGGATCAGCGCCAGCATAATAATCTAATTCTAGGGATACCATTTTTAGCAACATCTCATGCATACATTAAGGTTTTCGAAAGGAAAAAAAAATCTCTTTGGAACCTGGGGGAGCCCGAATTAATTTTGACCTAAAAGACCCTTTTAAAATATGCCTTGAACCTACTAAAGAAATTAGCATGGTCACCCCTCCTAATTTTCAATTTTGTGGAAAAATGAGTTTAAAATAAATGAGGAAAGGAGTGTGGGTATTCTTAAATAGGTACAAGCCCAACATAACCAGATTGTGGACAGAATTGCTGACGAAAGGAAGCTAATTTTAACTAACCACTACTGCAATCCAACCATCTTAATTAATGAAGGGATCGAACAAGTTTGGTCGTCATGCAACTCCTCCTATAACAAATGTAATGGGGGAGAGCATGGGGAACTTGATAAGGATCAGAGGTTTGGCCTGGAATGGACATGCTTTTATGGAATTGAATGTCAAGATATAAAGTTCTGCAATTTTTCTTTTCAAGAATGGTAGAAAGTTCATTACAGGAATGCTCTTCTAAATGAAGAAATAGTCAAGAGATTTCCGAAGGACTTTGACAAATATCAATTAACTCTTAAACTTGAAAAGGATAATTCTGACGATGGATGCTCTAGCTTAGATTCAAGAGAACCTTATATTGAAAAAGTTCAATCAGTCGAGACTAGAGAAAGCTCAAGAAATCCTTTTCGCGATGACCAGAATAATAACGATCAGCATTTTAAAATGAAGTGCACAAATCCCGACAAAGAACTGCAAGGGTGCAATTTCTCTTTTATTTCTCTTTTGATGAATAGCTAAGGAGAAGGTTTGGCACCACTAACGTAGACAAGAATACAAAGTTCAAAGTGTTCGTGGAATGTGTTGGGAATTATACTAACAGTTACCACGGCTAAGTGAAGATGTTACAACTGCAGAAGATTGTACTTGCATTGGAAACTCATTACCACTGCAAGAACATATATTACCACTGCTTATTAAGATAACTGTTAGGAAACGTGTCTAGATAAATATAGAATAGATCTTGTGTATATCTTATTCTATTAGCATTATACTTATCTTGTAGAAGAGGACTCCTTGTGCTATAAAAGGAGATCCTAGGTTAAAGGTTAGATATACGTTTTCTAGAGCTTCAAGGTGTAACCCAATGATATCAAGATCACTCGTATTATTATCATATATAATATTGGAGCTAATCGTTTGTTTACATACATTGTTCTTATTCATATACAACTGTCTTACTCACAATCAAACTTCTAAGTGTTACTAAGTAGATTCTTCATACTTAGTGATATAACTCAAAGTATCAATCTAACACAAGTTCAAGGTGTTTAGATCCATCAAGTGGTATCAGAGACAGGCTTTGATACTTTGATTTAGAAGACTCTAGTTCACTCAGAAGAATCAATGGAGACAGAAACCAGTAACTCAAACATTGCTGCTAAGCTTCCAACGCTTAAGTTGAATGACTTTGAGATGTGGAGGCTAATGATCGAACAATTCTTTATGGTCCAAGACTACACACTCTGGGAGATCATTATGGTTGGAAATTCTTTCAAACCAAGTTCTACTTCAGAGATGGTTAATGGAAAGGAAGTAATTAAGGTCAACACTGGACCTGTTACTAATGATGAAAGACTTCAATTGAAGAATGATCTCAAGGCCAGAGGTTTGTTGCTGATGACACTTCCCAGAGACCAAGTTCTAGCATTCAGCAAGTACAAGACTGCAAAGACTCTTTTTGATGAGATCTGTAATGTTTTTGGTGGTAATGATTCCACCAAGAAGACTCAAAAGACTCTGCAGAAGCAGACTTATGAAAACTTTGGTTCAACAAGTAATGAATCTATTGATAGCATCTTCACAAGGCTACAAAAGATTGTTACTCAACTCACTATTTTTGGAATTGAGGTGGAAAGGGAAGACCTTAATCTAAAGTTCTTAAGAAGCTTACCCTCTGAGTTTGGAACAAATGTTGCTGTGTGGGAAGATAAGCCAGATTTGGAGACCATGAAACTTAATGATTTGTACAATAACTTCAAGGTTATTGAACAAAGATTGAAGAAAGCTGGCAAAATAAGCTCAAGTTCAGGAAGTGTAGCACTCATATCATCATCTCTTGATGATAGTTCAGATGAAGAAAGTGATAGTGATGATGACAGTGCTAACATTGTGGTTTCTACTGGTAGTGGAAGTGTTTCCACTGGTAGCTCAAAGAGACAGATTGCAGGACTTAGTGATACTACTTTTTATGCCTTTATATCAAGTCAAATGGGTGGTTCAATTCTCAATCATGAGGATTTGGATCAAATTGATGAGGATGATATGGAGAAGATGGACATTAAATGGCAAGTGGCATTACTAAGCTTAAGGACAAAGAAGTTTTGGAAGAAGACTGGAAGAAAGATCAACATCAGTGGCAATGAAACAGTAGGTTTTGATAAAAAGAAGGTGGAGTGCTATAATTGTCATAAGAAGGGGCACTTTGCCAGGGAGTGCAGGAAGCCAAGGAAGTCTGACAACATGTCAACTTGGTATAAGCAGGACAAGAAGAAGGAACCTACTACTGATGAGCCAAAGGGGCTATTGGCTATTGATGGAGTGAGCTTTGATTGGAGTTTTATGACTAAGGATGATGAAGATGATTCAGAGTCTGCAATGGTTGCTACTGAGCTTGCACTAATGGCTTTTTCTGACTCTGAGGTACAAACTAATAATGCTTGTTCTAAATCTTGTAAGGCCTTAAAAGAATATGAGAAAATTAAAGCACAATATGATGAACAATTGCTAGAGTTAACTCATACTAATTATAACTTAGCAAATCATAAAAGAGGCCTAGGAGTTTTAGAAACTCAATTAGAGCATTATAGGGCAAATGAATCTAAGTTCAATGATGATATTGCAGTATTAAGAAGAGACTTAGATTATCAGGTTGCTGTAAATAAGGTTCTTAGAGAAGAACTAGAAAAGCTTAAAATGGCTAGTGAGAATATAATGATAACTAAGCAAACACTGGATCATCAATCCAAGTGTATTGACAAAATTTGGGAAGCCCAAGTTGTGAACAAAGCCAAATCAGGAGTTGGATACAAAACAGTTCCACCACCTCTAAGAGGTGTTCCATCACTTCCTGGCATTGACTTAGCTCACACAGGATTAGAAGAATTCCAGGAACCAACTATGACCTATGGACTAAAGTTTGTTAAACCAGTTGAAATTGAAAAGGTTCAGGTTGAGGTTGATATATTTGATAGTGCTAGTGACTCATCTCTTAAAGATGAAAATTTGAAGGTTGAGTCTAAACCTAGTGTTCCTGAGAATGTTAAAGTGGAGGTTGAAAGAAGTATTCCTGATGTAGTCAAAGAGAAGCCTAGGTCACAACCTAATTTCACTAGGCCCACTACTAGATATGCAGAGATGTACAGAAGTAGGTCACCAACTCCTAGGGGTAATATGAGGAGCTGGAATCATGTTAAATCTAGGCAATTTGGTAGTGATTTTGTGTTCAATAACAAACCCTGCCATATATGTGGTAGCTTTGATCATTTGGCTTATAGCTGTACCTACCACTTGGGTAGAAGGGAAGTGTTTGGGAATACTAGGGTGAATGGACACAATGCTAATAACTTAACTCACCCAAATCCACTTAGCAAGATGACTCCCAGGTCTGTTTTGCTTCATTCTGGCATGAAACCTATTTCCACTGCTAGACCAGCAGTTGCCAATGCCAGAAATAAAAACAGAGTTTACCCTAAGCCCTCTGTTACTACTTTTGTTAAATCTACTCAAACAGGGAAAAAGACCAATTTTGAAAAGAAAGTTAACAATAATCAAAAGTGGGTACCCAAAGTTTCAAAATTAGCAGTTTCCACTACTAAGCCAGCAGTTACCACTGCAAGGCCAAAGGTTACCACTGGTGGGTCTTTTAACAAGAAAAGGGTAAATATGGGAAATGCTGTTAAGGCCTCAGCACGTTGGGAATGGAAGCCAAAAGGAACCATCACCTCAAACAATCCCAATGGTATATCAATGACCTTTGATAGATATAATTATATTGATACACAAGGCAGATCCAAGTCATTTGTGGCTTGGGTCTCCAAAAGGAACTAATTCCTTTATTTTGTGTGCAGGAACATTCAAAGACTACAAATGATCAAGGATACTCAGACAGTGGATGTTTCAGGCACATGACTGGCAATAAGCCCTATCTTTCAGACTTTCAACCTTATGATGGACAATTTGTCAGCTTTGGAGGAGGAATTGGTGGCAAAGTTTCTGGAAAAGGAACAATCAAGGCTAATGCTATATCTTATCTAAGGATTATAAGCTTCCTGATGAAAGTGACATTTTGCTTACAATCCCTAGAAAAGGTAATTTGTATAGCATTGACATGAAGAACATAGTGGCTAATAATGATGTTACTTGCTTGCTTGCTAAAGCCACTTTGGATGAATCAATGCTTTGGCATAGAAGATTGGGTCATGTTAACTTCAAGACCATCAACAAGATTGTGAAAGATGGACTTGTCAGAGGTCTACCAGAGAAAAGATTTGAAAATGACCAAACTTTTGTTGCCTGTCTCAAAGGAAAGCAACACAGAGCTTCATGCAAGACCAAGGCATTCAATTCTATTGATCATATACTCTTTATGCTACATATGGACTTGTTTGGCCCTACCTCTGTGAGCAGCATAAATTTGAAGAAGTATTGTCTTGTTGTGACTGATGATTTCAGTAGATTCACATGGGTTTTATTTTTAAGTACCAAGGATGAAACCACTGGCATCCTTAAGACATTCATCACTCAAGTTGAAAATCAATTTGAAAAGAAAATCAAGATCATCAGGTGTGACAATGGGACAGAGTTCAAGAATAAAGTTATGGATGATTTCTGCAGAGACAAAGGTATTAAAAGAGAATTTAGTGTAGAAAGAACTCCTCAACAAAATGGAGTTGCAGAAAGAAGAAACAGAACACTAATTGAGGCTGCTAGAACCATGTTAGCTGATTCAAAGCTTTCAGTGACTTTTTGGGCTGAAGCAGTTAACACTGCTTGTTACATTCAGAACAGGGTTTTAGTGGTCAAAACTAAGAACAAGACACCTTATGAGTTGTTCAGAGGAAGACCTCCTACTTTGGAGTTTATGAGGCCATTTGGGTGTCATGTTACAATTCTCAATACCATTGATCATCTGGGCAAATTTGAAGAAAAGTCTGATGAAGGCTTCTTTGTTGGATACTCTATGGTTAGCAAGGCTTTTAGAGTCTATAACTTAAGAACAAAGAAGATAGAAGAGAACTTGCATGTTCAGTTTCTTGAAAATAAAGCAAACATGGCAGGTTCAGGACCAGATTGGCTATTTGATCTTGAAACATTATCCAATATAATGAATTATGTACCTCTCACTTCAAGCACTGGAGACAAAGATCTTGAAGATTCAGAAGAATTCATTGATGAAGATGAAGCTTCTAAAGATGATGAAGATCAAATTGTTATGCCACTTTGGGACTTTGTTGATAATTCTGAAAAGACAAGTGATGCAGCTGGTGTGAATTTTGATGAATTGAATAAAGAAATTCTTACTAGCAGTGGAAACTCAATTCCCACTGCTACACCAAAAGTTTCCACTGTCAGCCCAAATGTGGAACATACTTCTCAGGAATCACCAAGTGATGATGTAGAGATCTCAAACATGCCTACAACATATGATATTCCTAGTACATCACAGTCTTCAATTCACAAAGTGCATCCACTTGATAATGTTATTGGTGAACTTCAATCAGGTGTGAAGACTAGCAGACAGACAAAGAAAGATGATATTCATGGGTTCATAAGTGAAGTGTATGAGTCCAAGAAACATAGTAAGAAGAATGAGTGTTCGTTTTTCTGTTTTCTCTCACAGGTGGAGCCTAAGAATGTTTATATGGCTCTAGGAGAATCTAGCTGGGTTGAAGCTATGCAAGAAGAGTTGCTGCAGTTTAAGCTTCAAAAGGTTTGGGTTCTTTGTGACTTGCCTGATGGTATGAAGGTCAGTGGTACTAAATGGGTTTTCAGAAACAAGAAAGATGAAAGAGGTATTGTAATAAGGAACAAAGCTAGATTGGTTGCTCAAGGATACACTCAAGAGGAGGGTATTGATTATGAAGAAGTTTTTGCTCCTGTTGCAAGAGTTGAGGCTATTAGATTGTTTTTAGCCTATGCATCATTTATGGGCTTTACAGTCTATCAAATGGATGTTAAGAGTGCCTTTCTGTATGGTACTATTGATGAGGAGGTATATGTCTCTCAACCTCCAGGCTTTGAAGATCCTCAACACCCAAATAAAGTTTATAAAGTGATTAAGGCTCTTTATGGCTTACATCTGGCTCCAAGGAAATGGTATGAAAACTTAGCTAATTATTTGTTGAATAATGGGTTTCATAGAGGCAAGATTGATCAAACTTTGTTCATCAAGAAAGACAAGGGTGATATTCTACTTGTGCAAGTATATGTTGATGATATTATCTTTGGGTCTACTAAACCAGAGATGTGCAAAGAATTTGAGAAGCTGATGAAAGATGAATTTCAAATGAGTTCTATGGGAGAACTTACATTCTTTTTGGGGCTACAAGTACAACAGAGTAAAGAAGGCATCTTTATCAATCAAGACAAATATGCGACTGAGATTATTAAGAAGTTCAAGTTTACTGATGCAAAATCTTCAAACACCCCTGCTGACAAGACCACTCATCTATTGTTGAAGAATGCTTGTGGTGCTAATGTTGATGTTCACACTTACAGATCTATGATTGGTTCTTTGATGTATCTTACTTCATCAAGGCCAGACATTATGTTTGTTGTATGTGCTTGTGCAAGATTTCAAGTGACTCCAAAGACATCACATATGACAGCAGTGGAAAAGATTTTTAGGTACTTGAAGACTTATCCTAATCTAGGCTTATGGTATCCAAAAGACTCTCCAATGGAATTGATCACATACTCAGATAGTGACTATGCTGGTGCAAGTTTGGATAGAAGATCAACTACTGGAGGATGTCAATTTCTTGGATGTAGATTGGTGTCATGGCAGTGCAAGAAGCAAACTATCGTTGCTACTTCAACCACTGAAGCAGAATATGTTGCAGCTGCTAGTTGTTGTGCTCAGATCCTTTGGCTTCAGAATCAACTATTGGATTATGGGTACAATTTCATGAACACAATTATCTATATAGACAATAGTAGTACCATATGTATTATTAAAAATCCTGTGCAACACACTAAAACTAAACATATTGAAATTAGACATCACTTTATTAGAGATTGTTTTGAGAAAAAGCTTATTAATGTTGTCAAAATCCATACTGATGACAATTATGCTGATTTATTAACAAAAGGGCTTGATGTGGGTAGATTTCAATACTTGGTTACAGGTATTGGAATGCTAAATCCATAAATCTTTGATGTCTAATACTTTTCAGTGTTGCAGGATAATTTTTAGGTACTAGTATTGTTTGTATTGTATGTATGATTTTCTACTAATTTGTATGCAGAGTTATCAAGAGCACAGTGGAAATAATCATACAACAGTGGAAAGATTGGTGATAATAGCAAGAACAAAGAGTACTTTTATTGATCATAAAAGAGAATACATAACAACCATTTAGAAAACATTGTCACCAACACTGAAAACCATCACAAAAGACATAAACCTACAACCTAACACCTACTCCATAGGTTTCTTTCCTTTTCCTTCATAATCATGCTTGCTTTTGGAAGCTTTCTTTCTCTTGTCATCAAAAGAAAGTTGTTTCCTTGGACAAGCAAGTCCCAGAACTTGCTTGGGAGGCCTTGGTGCTTGAGTAAGCTTTTCAACAGCAGGCCACTTCATGTTGTTTATGGCAGTTGTCATTGCTGTGGTGAGGGCCTTTGGAAGCTCTTTGGAAAGATCAAAGGTTGGATCATTATCATCATCAGATGAAGAGCTTGAATAAAACTCAAGTGATGGAGCAGGATCAGCTGAAATCTTCTTGTTGGGGTTCATGCTTAAAGATGTAGCAGTTGCAGCACTTGGTGGAAAATATCCACTCCATCCAACTGAAAGTTCTTCAGAGTCTGAGTAGTAACTGATTTCCTCATCTGAAGGGTCATCAGAAGAGATGTAGATTAAAGGAAACCAACTCATGATGATGTTTAGGGTTTGTGTTATTGAAGATGATTGTTGATGAGAGATAAAAATTTTGAGCCCCCTTTTATATGCAAAGTCAAGGTCAAATCCTAATTAATGAAGAATATTTACTCCTACTTGTTTTGGTAGGTTGGAGGAGTAAATTTGGTTATTATCGGGTTGACTTTTGGAAGATATTTTTGTGAATAGTAACTTGGTTAAAAAGTTACTTTGGGTTAATTTTTATGGGTTAAGTTGAGAGTTACTTTGTGTTGCAGAATACAACCCATATTATTGGAGTCATTGGAGTTATAAGGTGTGTATCATAGACACACAACAAATGGTTATTGATTCACCATGTCTAATCCACATAAGAATCAGCTAGTCCAAAGCAAACGGCTACTGGTAAAGACTTATCAAATCCGTTTATGGTTGATAGTTTACCAAAAACTATATGGTCATCAACTCACCATACTCCAAGTGATTAAGAGTTGGCTAGTCCATAGCAAACGACTCATGGTAAAGACATATCAAATCCGTTGATAGCTGGTAGTTTGCTAAAAACTATGATAAGAGCAGCAAATTTTCATGTTTTATTCACCACTGCTCTTTGATATATTGTGAAAATTTTACCATTGCTAGTTCATTAGTTACCACTGCAAGAGTACTTTTTCCACTGATGAACTAGCTGTTACAACTGTTGTGTCAGTAATTTAATTTTTACTAGCCGTTGTAAATATAACCGTCTTTCCTTATTAATAGGGTAAAATCTTTTGTGAATTATCTACTTACTTATTATAAATTATTCTTTTCCAAAGATAATTCTTTCTAAAGATAATTCACATTGCGCAACCTCCTCAAACCCTATTAGTATAAATTGATCATCATACGGCTTGCTTTTTATCTTGATTACTAACACTCTTATTCTCTTTTTCACAAATATCATGGTGATTCTAAAATTTGTCGAGGAGCACAACCAAGTGGCCTACTTACAAAAGTCAAACGAGAAGAGTGGCACTGTTTTTCATCAGATTGTAGATTTTCTAAATACTACTCATATAAGGTATGCCTTAACTATTAATCCCACAATCTATGTCTCTCATATCACACAGTTTTGGAACACTGTGGAGTCCATAACTCTTGAACAATTTGCATCAACCATGGCTTATCCTTTGGTTTGTTTGGCAACTGATAGGACTTTCAATTTTTCAAAGTTTATTTTCAATAATATGAAAGGCAATGTAAAGAGTCAATATCAAATTTTGATGTATCCAAGGTTTGTGCAAGCAGTGTTAAATGAGTTTCAACTGCAACCTCACAATAGAATTTATGAACCTTCCAGTCTTAAGCCAAAATTTTTTCAAAATATGTGTAAGGCTTCAGATCTTTAGAATGGGGAGGTTCATCCACTTTTGCCTCAAATACTTGCTAAAATTGCTCAAGTACAGGGTGAAGATGCAACCATCCCAGTTGTATCCCAAACCACACCCACTATTGTTGTTCCACCACACCCAGTTGTACCCCTGCTGTAACTCACACTTATGAGAGAAGGTCTAAACAGCCAACTTCTCTCATCTCAACATTGCATGTTGCTGAACCTTTTGGTTTAGGGACAAGCAGTGGTGGTTCAAGGCTTAATCCTAGTCCAACTAGGGAAGAGCCTGAATCAATGCCTCATGATTCACCTCTCCCAATAGGTTACACAGTTGGAAGTGATGAAGGCAGTGTGCAACTACCTGAATTGATGGACATCTGTACCAAATTAGTCAAGCAGGTTCAAGCTATGGAGAAAGATCTGGCACAGACCAAAGAACAACATGCTACAAAGCTGAATCAATTGAAGGCTGAGATTCAAAGATTGCAGAATGAAGTTGAGAATCTCAAGAAGAAAAGACCTAAAGTTGTTTTATCTTCATCATCTTCACCTCAAGATGAGTTTTCTGCAAGTTCTACTAAAGATTTGGGAGATTCTTCCAAACAGGGGAGGAAAACAGATGCAGAGTTTAAGGGGAGGAGTACTCATTTTGAAAAAGTGTTTGCTGAGCTCAATGATTCTGAAAATGCTCAAGCAAAAGATGATGTAGCTGAGACTAAGGGGAGGAAATTGGATTTTGAAGATATGGATGCTGAGGCTGGTTTTAACTTTGATGATTTAGTTGGAACTGCTCAACCAATTTCCACTGAAGTAGAACAAGTTCCCACTGATCAACCAATTCCCACTGCAAGTGAAAAGGTTCCCACTGCTACTCAAGAAATTACCACTGCAGAGGAAGAAGCTGCCAGAATAAGATCAGTTAAAGGAAAGGCTACTGTGATTGCTTCAGATCAAGAGCAAACAAAAAAGATTTCTAAGAAGGAACAAGCTCAGATTGATTTTAATGTAAGATTGGCAGAGCAACAGCAAGCTGCAGAGAATGAAAGAAAGAGAAAGCTAGAGGAAGATGAAGTTGCTAGTTTTATGGAAGCTAAGAGGTTGGATAAACTTGAAGCTATAATGGCAGAACCAATTTCAAGTGTTTCACCAACTGATATACATGATAAACCTCCATTGTTCACTTATGTGCCTACAGAAGAAGAGATTGAATACTTGATTAACAATGATCAAATAATCAGGAAGAAGGCCGTTGAACTTATTGCAAATACAACCTTGAATGAAGAACAAAGGTCTGCTCAATTAAAAGACTTCATTCAAATGAAGAATCAGCAGGCTCTTGATGAAATCAATGGGGATGTTAGAAAAGGTCAAAAGAAGCCAAGAAAGCTTACAAAGGCACAGATCATTGCTGAGATGAAGACTTTTTGTTGCCATGTTGGAAATATGAAAATGGCTCAATTCAAAGGAATGTCACATGATCAGATTGAAGGTATTTACTACAGAATAAAAAGACAAGATAGTAAATTCATTCCAATGGATCAAGAATCTATAGTTATGAAGACAAAAAGGTCTGGAGTGAGTCTTGGATCAAAAGATGCAAAGAAATTGAAGACTCAGGAATCATCTCAAGCAAAAGAGGGTCCTAGCAAGTTGACAGAAGAGCAAGTTACAAACATGTTGTTCATAGAGACTGATGTACTTAATATTGAACCTCTACAAGCAAAATATCCAGTTGTTGGTTGGGAAATCTTTTCTGATAGTTTTGGTGTTGCTTGGAAGATCATCAGAACTCGAAGTGCCACAAGCATTTGTAGAGATTTTGAAGACATTGTTAGATCTTGTGATAGAGAAGACTTGGATACTTTGTGGAAGATTGTTCAAGATCAGTTTAAGAAGGATGAACTTGTTGATGTCAAGGCTAAGGAGTTATGGGTTCACTTTAGAAGATTATATGAACCTGACCCAAGTGATAGATATTGGAGATTTGAAGCTCATGATCAAAGAACCTTGTGGAAGTTCTATGATTCAAGTTCTGTGCATCATCTTTCTACTCAAGATGGAATTGATGTCTTTATGCTGGCTGAGAAAGAATATCCATTGAGAGCTGGAGTTTTGGATGTAATGAGAACTGTGAAGCTTAGATGCTGGGAAAGAACTGAAGTCATAGATGATTTGATACAAAGGATTTATGATCAAAGTGTAAGAGCTGATAAAGTGTTAAGAAGAAGAAGATAAGTGTTTGGAAGAATTCCCGTATCCTCATGTTTACTGAATACTTGAAGAAACTTATTGATTTATGTATTAATCATAAGTTAGGGGAGGATTGTTGGGAATTATACTAACAGTTACCACAGCTAAGTGAAGATGTTACAACTGCAGAAGATTGTACTTGCAGTGGAAACTCATTACCACTGCAAGAACATATATTACCACTGCTTATTAAGATAACTGTTAGGAAACATGTCTAGATAAATATAGAATAGATCTTGTGTATATCTTATTCTATTAGCATTATACTTATCTTGTAGAAGAGGACTCCTTGTGCTATAAAAGGAGATCCTAGGTTAAAGGTTAGATATACGTTTTCTAGAGCTTCAAGGTGTAACCCTAGTGATATCAAGATCACTCGTATTATTATCATATATAATATTGGAGCTAATCGTTTGTTTACATACATTGTTCTTAGTCATATACAACTGTCTTACTCACAATCAAACTTCTAAGTGTTACTAAGTAGATTCCGCATACTTAGTGATATAACTCAAAGTATCAATCTAATACAAGTTCAAGGTGTTTAGATCCATCAGAATGGATGGTAGACAGCTACTCAGATGAGGCAGAAGTACCCGTTGAAGACAATGATCCACATAGTAGGAGTTTTGAGAGATTTAAAGTTGAGTTCGAAAGGGAAGTGTTACAACTGCTAGAGGAATATGGGCTCGGAATAGGAATAAAGGGGTATGTACTGGAGGCTTTTTGGGAAAATGTAGATGAACCGCTAAGAAGAGACTAACGTTTTGGCATGAAAGGGAATTAGAAGCAAAGGAGGTGCATAGCTGCCATATTGAAGGAACCCGATACGACCCTCCTGAAGTTAAGCTTGAAACATTTGAGGTACGTAAGTACACTATTGATGGAATCGGATGTTTCATTTGCGTTGACAAAGCAATCGACAAACAACTTCCGGTGGGATGAATGAATGGAGAGAAATTCAAGAAGCTAATTAAAGATGAAATGAACACCAATCTTGGTGTTGAACCCACGTGATGAACCATGGGAGTGAGTCTAACTTAAAGACTCGATAATAAACAAAAGTGCTCTTACAGGAGACAACTTGTATTATCCTTTTTATTTCTTTTCTTTGTTTTTGTTGGTTTGGTATTTTAGTTTTATGTTTTGCAGGAATTGGAGCATGGAGAATTAAGAAGGCCTCATATTAGCAAAACTGAGACTCTCGGACTGCTCATTACAGCTTAGCTGGTGAATAGTGTTACGCCGTAACATCCTCCTTTTATCTATATGGTTCCAGGTTTTTCATTAACTACGACGTAACTTTGAAATAAGGTTACGACGTAACTTTGAAATAAGGTTACGTCATAACTCATTCCTGACATGAATTTTTCAAAACATTAAAACATTTATACCATAACTTTGTGTTAGTAACTAAATGAATTTTGTGGGTATATTCACTGTAAACCCTCACGAGACTACACTCGTCCACTTGGGACACCAAGTGGTTTAAAAGGCTTGTTGCATACGCTAAATGCAACTGTGATTCCTACGAAAGTGAGTTAGGATTTTTTTTTGCTTTTGGTAGTACCGTGATTTAAGGGTTGAAGTTTGCTCATGGAGGCAAGTTGAAGGCACGCATTCTCACGTGATCGTTCTTTTATTTTTGGAGCAAATTTCAGGGGAGTTCTCACTCTAATTCTACTTTCTTTTCACAAATATTTAATTCTTAGTACAAAAGGGACTTTGTACAATTCAAGTGGGGGGACGGGAGTAGAACTATCACTTGAACCTTGTTTGCCCTTGTTTTTCTAGTTTATTTTGAAAAATTATGCCATTTTTAAACTTTTGACATGTTTTTCTTAACCTAACTAGACTAGACCTTAGCTGAGCACATTTAACCCTTGAATTCCCATGGTGAGATATAGCCTATCCGTTTCCACTAGTTTACCTAAAATCCACCAAATATTGAGTGTGCCGGTGGTTTGTAAACTTTAGAACCTGGCCTTTACATCATTTCGAGACCATAGACGAGTTGTGTGTTGAGTTATCCCGATACATTTAGGAGGAACAATTTAAGGAGGCAATATTTTAGGATTATCACCCAAATAGCCTTACTTATGTGTGTTTATCGATTAGTCAAGTTGACTTCTTGACCCGTGTGTTAAACCCTTTTGTTGCACTCACCTTTAGTGCAATATACCCCTAGATACACCCTTTTGAGCCTATCCTTTCGTTTCATACCCCTATATAAATGTTTCGATACACCTTTGCACCTTAGCCTACCGTGTAGTCTTAGTTTATGATTAGGAAGTCATTGTTTGCCCAAGTTCAAGGTCTGAGTGGAGAAACTCAAGAATCACGCATACATTAAAGACAAATTCTTAAAGATCATTTGAAGACCCCCAAGCTCTCAATTATGATTCATCACAAGTGGGGGGATGTAAATATGTTTGTATCTTAGTTATGATTCTATTAAAAAAATGTAAATTTTTGTTTGTAATTAGTTGTATTAATGGTGCACCATTGTATAGCACCTTGATTATGAGCTTATCAAGATATAGTATCGAAGAGGCCACTTTGGTCACATTTGAAGATATGAGTTGGTGAAATCTCTACACCAACATGAAGATCAAGTAGAGTGTCCATCATGACATCCTCTCATGGCACTTATACTTGTTATGATCCGATTCTTTAGTTTCGAAGATTGGACTTTGGGCGAACGGTAAATGACAATGACTTAGTTGTAGGCTTAGACTATTTGCTTGATATTTTTATTTGTACACCCATTTTGTGTATTCCCATGTCTATTCCTACCCTTTATTCGTGAATCATGCTTTGGTGAAGGATTTGAGCAAGCATTGGTGTCTTGCCCGGCGTTCCGGTCATGTATCGATGTTCTTTGTCGCCTTTGCCGTAGTATGTTAGTAACGACACTACACCCTTAACCACATTTGTGTTCACCTAATATTGCCTTCTAAAGATTTTTTGACCTTAGCTCTAGTGGCGGAGATTTGTGTAACCACCAAGCCTATGATAGAATACATACTATGACTGTGCTTTGAGTGATCACCCAGAAAATTGACACCTAAAATATGAGAGAGTGTGAGTGTTAGTTCCCCTTTCGTGAGGTGTTCGGCTTTAAGAATTCTAGCATAGGATATTTTTAATTTCATATTGCCCGAGTTATGTTGGGGGATATCTTTTTAAGAATACTTCTAAAAAGGTCTACTTGAGGGCAAGTAGAGTTCAAGTGGGGGGATATTTGATAACATCAAATAATCCTGATATTTAAGTGTCAATTTCCCCCCTATTATGCTCATTTATTTTACTTATTATGTGGATATATACTTTGATTTCTTTACATTTTGTATCCAGGTTACAAATGAGCACAGAAGCTAAAGAGACGAGGAAATTGGAAAGAACGCGCAAAAGAGATATAATTATAGTATGCTGGAAGAAGCTACGGCGTAACATTCACTCTCTATAATGCCGTAGCAGGAAATTCAAGCTTGACGACCAAAGTCAATGTGAATCAAGAGTTACGGCGTAACCATATCCTGAGTTACACCGTAACAGTATCAAGTCTCTCAAGTATATCTCGAATTGGTGATTACGCCGTAGCATAATAAAGGAGTTACGGCGTATCAATGACTACGAAGGTAATCCTAAATCTAAGAATCAAGCTACGATGTAACAACACAGGGAGACTACGCCATAGACGAAACCCTAATATTGGAGTTACGGCGTAACACTAACATCAACTACGCCGTAACGCATTGCTTTTGTATAAGATCTTGCCAGGATTACACTAGCTATAGCGTAACACATTTCTTAGTTACGTTGTAGCTATGACGGGCCTATAAATACAACCCTAATTTCTGCATTTTGCATACAACTTTCTCACACACAAAGTCAGAGATCGTTGGGGACTTCTCAAAGGCCTTTCTAAAGGAGCATACGGAGCAATTCCAAGGGAGAAATCACGCCTAAATCATCATAAGTTTTAGTTTTTCATCATTTCATTTACATTTCGAATTCATGACTATTGTAAACATTTATTCGAGTGTTAAATTAATATGATCAGCTAAGCACCTCTGGTGCTAGCCTAGTTATGATTTCTATATCATCTTGATTATGGTTTCGTACTTTTCTTTATGCTTCTACGTGTGTGCATGCTTAGTTTATCTTGAGATCCTTTAGTTGCGGTAGTTTAAAACACCCGGCTATACTTGGTATGCTAGAAGAATTGACCATAGGACCCTGGCGTAGTTAAGTTGCGAGGATATGGTTGGGATAACAACTAACCACAGACCTTGTGTGCAAATTGACCATAGGACCACTTTCCGGGGTGGAGGAACTTAAGTAATGTATGTCTATGATCATGACAACGGACCATAAAAAATACGTCTAGCATGTAGTGGCACTTAATGACTCAAACCCGTCTACCGTACCTCAGCTTACTAGCATGGGATAGTGCTTGTGGTTCCTGACAGGATTCGAGGGAGATAGGCTAGGGAACTTGACTATATGAACCTAGTGATATGCCCGCCCCACCTGAAGCATGAAATTAGTTTAATAGGAAGCATAATCGTAAATTATGTAGGATGACTAATTAGGCTAGCACATTTCTCTCTTGTTACTCACAACGACATTTAAATTGCTTTATTTATTTATTTCAAGTTTTCATTTATGCTAATTAATCATCTCAATCTTCAAATCATTTTTTATTTTGTGACATTAGACTAAGATATAATTTGCATCACATAGCTTGGGACGACCTCGGTATTACCATTTACTAGCCTACACACGACCGGATTCTCTGTCCATTAATGCAAATAGGTAGACCTAGGATAATCGAGTATTTATAAATTTAAGACCTGATCAGTAAAACCTGCATCAGAAAAAGACGGGGGTATTTTTTCGTTTCACTGGCCTTTAACCAATGGTCAATCCAAAAAGGATAGAAAAGTAACAAACTAAAAAAAGTAAGGAATATGCGGCGCAATTAATTCTTGTGAATGACAGGGAGTGCAAAATTTATAATTTACCCCTTTTTAGATTGGGAAAATTATCTAAAAAAGCATTAAAGTTGACACTTTTTACCATTGTTTGTAGCGATATTTTTTTTTCTTATTATGTGACTAAACTTTTGAATTTGGTACATTGTGTGTACTTTGCGACTATTCAGCCCTATAAAATGACCATTTTCCCTTCAAAATTTGGAAAGGGTAAGGGTAAAATGGTCATAAAGTCCACACAATGTACCAAATTAGAAAGTTTAGTCACACAATAGGAAAAAAAAAACATCACTACACACAATGGTAAAAAGTGTCAACTTTAATGCTTTTTTAGGTAATTTTCCATTTTAGATTATTGGCCCAACTTTGTGAATTACCTTTTCTGAGTTTCGCCTTCTAGCTAGAAGTTCTATTGAAAATGCTAAATATAATGTTTAATAAATGCACATATAAGAAAGATATGAAGAAAAAAATCATGAGAAACATGAAAAGATTTCAAACAAATAAAACTTATTGAAAAAATATGAAATATTTCCCCGAAATAGAGGAAGTTGGTGAAACTGTGTCTTTCATTTTTATGTAGAGGAAAATTAAAGTGAAGGGAAGTATAGAAAGTGGTGAGGAAAGAAAAAGACTGATTATTAAAACTTTTTTAGTATTCTTAAGTTGTAAAATAAAAATGAGGAAAGTGATTAATAATGTTATTTTACAATTATGTTCTCAATCGTTAATTTAATTAATCAACTGGGCTAACTCAGTTGGCTACCAAGATTTCTTATGGGCTTGGGGAGGGGAGGTCTCAAGTTCGAGTCCCACCAGAGACTTTCCCCGTTCAGGTAGAATAGGAGGAAGTACAGGCGGAGTTCAGGGTCAACACACTGCCCAATTGAATGTCACTGTTAACTTAACCACTAACAACTAAAAAGCCGTTAAAAAATATTATTAATTTAATTGAGGCTCAAGTTAAATTAAATAAGGGTCAATTTAGTCATATGAAATGTATTCATTTTTAGGAGTGAGCTGAACAACCGAAAAAACAGAACCGAAATAACCAAATGAAACTAAAAACTGATGGTTCGATTTTTACTTTTTTCAAAAATCAAAAAATTCAGTTCAGTTTTGGTTTTTGTCCAAAAACCGAACCGAACCGATTATAATATATAATTAATATAATATAAATAGATAACTAAATAAATCAAATTTATATTTCATATTCATTTTGTGGGTGGATTTATAATATATTAAATCTTAACATTATATGCGTGTTTGTTTTGTACGTGTATTTACTTCAACAATATATCAATAAATGTGTGACAATGAGTATACTATATTACTATATGCATGTTCACTTGCATGTGTGTGTCTCATTCATATGTGTGTAATTGTAGAAATATGAGATAAACATTATTAGGCTTAAATTGACAAAAAAGTAAAGAATGATAACCAATTTCTACGTAAAACAAGTTTACTGATATAAATTGGTCACACCCAAATATAAACGGTTAAAAACCGAAATAACTGAAATAACCGAATGAAAACGGATAATAAACTGAAAAAAAGAACCGCCAAAAACCGAATGGTTTCGGTTTTGGGTTTTTTAAAAACCGACTATTTCAGTTAGGTTTTAGTTTTAGCAAAAAACCGACCCAAAATGAACCATGCTCACCCCTATTAATTTTAGAGGTAATTGTGTATTTGCCCCATGAGGTTCACCATGCTTCAAGCCTTGCCCTTGCTTTTTATACATTTCGCATTTGCCCCAATGCGACTTATGTAACCTAAGCGAATCGTACAAACCAATACCATGTTGCCACATGTCCTAGTACCAAGTATACTTTTCCAAGTGTGTGTAAGACACAAGTACCCCTTGTGTAAGTGTCCTTTTTGTACTATGAGTAATTGAACTATTATGCAACTTGTACTATTTAAAAAAAAAGTCAAACTTGTAAGAAATAAAATATACATTATTTTTTTATGCAACTTGTACAATTTTTATTCGATTTGATGTTTGTAATAGTGATTGTACTTGTAGTTGTGTAAGTGTCCTTTTTGTACTATGCGTAAGTGAACTATTATGCAACTTGTACTTTTTGGCAAAATAAGTCAAACTTGTAAGAAATATAATTATTACTAGTGCGAATTATACTTTTAACTTATGCTAATTGTACTTTTAATAATTTTTTTTTATTTATGCATTATTGCACTGAACCTAACACCGAACATAACTCCAACCCAAAGTTTTAAGATTCAACACCCGAACCTAACTCCAAACACAAAATTATGCGAATTGTACTTTTAATACATTTTTTATTTATGCATTATTGCACCGAACCTAACTCCAAACCCAAAGTTTTAATGTCCAACACCCGAACCTAACTCCAACCCAAAATTATGCGAATTGTACTTGTAATAATTTTTTTATATATGCATTATTGCCCTTTTCCTAACCGAACCTAACTCCAATCCAAAGTTTTAAAATCCAAACACCCGAACCTACCTCCAAAATTATGCGAATTGTACTTTTAATAATTTTTTTTATTTATGCTTTAATGCACCGAACCTAACACCGAACCTAACTCCAACCCAAAGTTTTAAGATCCAAACACCCGAACCTAACTCCAAACCCAAACCCAAAATTTTTTTGGTTTTAAAAATATTTAATTATTTTTTGAACTAGCGTATCTAACACACCTCTTTTTAAAAAAATAACACACTTATAAAAGCGCACACCTCTTTTGAAATACGCTTACTTCCTCTCTCTCTCTCTCACTCACAAAGCGTTTGCACTCTCTTCACTCACAGATCTGAGATCCAATCGTTAAAAAAATGATTTGGGTTAGGGTAACGAATTATCAATTGGATTTAGGGTTACTCTATTTTAGGTTTATGGTTTGTTTATTTGGTTTAATTGTTCGATGATTATTCAAATCGATTTAGGGTTACTTTAATTTAGGGTTAGGGCTTTATGTATTTCATGTTATTTAGTGGTAGGGTTTATGGCTGTTTTTGGGAGTTTTATATTTGGTTGTTACATAGTTAGAATGCTTCTACATGTGCATAGATGGCGGTCAGGGTTACGAGTATTGTTTTTGTATTTAGGGCTTTTTATGGTTAGGGATATTTGCTTTTCCGTTAGCTGCTAATGATTTTTGAAAAAACAGTTAGATGCCTAAGTTTTTGGAGAAACACATCATGTAAAACATATCATGAAAAATCAGATAGATGCCTAAGTTATTGATGCCTTACTCACAGAAACATTAAGGTTAGCGTTTAATATGGGTAAGTTTGAAATCCTAGGAAGCAAGAAACCACTTTTATGCCTAAGTTAGATACGTTTAATATGAGTAAGTTTGAAATAGGTGTATATCTGAAGTAAATCCTATTTACAAGGCTCTTTATTTATTTATCTGCTTAGCAATCGTGGGAGTCACTAACCTCTTCAACTAAGTTAAGTTTGAAGAGGTTAGAGACTACCACGATTACCAAGTTGGATAATCAGTTACGTCTTCCACTGCATACCGAGTAAAGCACTATAAGTCTCTCTATTCTGTTAAGTTTACAGTTTGTTGTGTCTAGGTCGATGGAGTTTAGGATTTGGGTAGTCTTGGAAGTTGAGATTGATTGGATTGTTTGTGGGTTATATGTTATACTTTTTTCTGGTTTACGTGATATATGCTAGTTGTCGAAATTTTTAAATGTCTTGCAGTTGATTTGGGCAGTCTCGGCAGTTTAAGATTTAGGACATATTATGTTTGATTCTATGACAGTTTATGTGCTAGTTGTGGAAAGTTTTTTGGTTTATATAATGCAACTTATGATATATTCAATAAATTAATTTTATTATAAAAATGCTTTTGAAGAAAATGAGACTTCACACAATTTTTAAAAATGATTTTTCAAGTCCTACTTGTGGAAACTTGTGTGCTTGTCTTTGCGATAGCGATCGATATAAGTGTTGTATCGGAATGGTGGTAAGCAGCTATTCTATGGGAAAAAAACAAGACATA
The DNA here is from genome assembly GCA_030686995.1 of Artemisia argyi. NCBI lineage: Eukaryota > Viridiplantae > Streptophyta > Magnoliopsida > Asterales > Asteraceae > Artemisia > Artemisia argyi. The sequence goes on from CM060678.1 coordinate 28,777,568, forward strand.
AACGGGTCTAGGGGTGATCCCGGGCATGTCGGAACCATAGATGATCTGCTTCCTTAACCCAGCGGAGTTACACTCAGATATCGGGCCTCAGCCTATATACATCCTGCTTGTGATTAAGACACGGTGGAAATAGTCTATACTCTCGATCAGAGGGAACCGGTTTGGGCAACTGTTTTGACAACATGAGATTGTAATTGCCAAGATTTCAGTACATTGGCGGTACGCAGAGTCTTGTAAATTGTTTTAAAAAATTGTGAAATTTTATTTTATTTTTTAAATTATTAGATGAGACTAGTTTATTTATAATCAATTGAACGACAAAAAAAGAAATCATTTAATTTTCATGTGAGATTTTTTACCCTAAAAAAATGAAAAAACCAAAATCATCATTTCTCATGAAATCTGTCACAGAACCTATGATAATCTGTCATAAGTTGCACTAACCATACTAAATTTAAGGTATTTTGTTTCATGTCTGTATTCAAGGCTGCTTTAGGTGTATACATATTAGATGCATACAGGATATCTAAGTCCTAAAAACTGCTACTCTTTTTATAAAAAGTCAAACTTAGTTTGATTGTTTAATTTTGTTCATATTCAGTTAACTTTAATCGTATGGCTTGATTTTGACCATTTTGGATAGCTTACAATAAGTGTTTCTTTGGATCTGTTTTACTTTTTTTCTTCTGGGCTTCTTAGGTGTCACTAAATTAAGTCTAATAGTGACCTTTACTCTGTTTTGACTTACATGTTTTGACACTTCAAGCTTTAATCTGTTGTTCTTTAAGTCTTCTGTGAAATAAATAAATCTGTTTTGAAAAAAGTTGCATTGGTTAAAAAGAAAAAATATAGTAAAAATAAAAAAATACTAACAAAAAAGACACCCACTTTCAGACTTTTCTCAAGTAGGATGTGGTCTTTTTTAAATTCCTTTATTACATTGTTAATTTTTTTTGAAATAGCCAAAACATGTAACCTAGATCCAGTGTGTTACATGGTAGCTAAGATGTACAACTTTATGTGTGTGATATAGTTGCTGAGGCTATATAAGAGTTTGAATGTGAAGCTCATTTTATCATTGTATGTAGTATGTGGCCACATTATTTCATGACACTGCATTTGTTTGTATGCTCTAAAAGCAGCCTTAATCGAAGTATTGTGTCCGTACACATATCGGTAAAATGACCTTAAATTGAAAGACCATCTTCTTTTATAAGAAGAAGTTCAATTATTAAGGCAGGATCATCTGTTAACTTAGATGGATTGCATTGATAATCTTGTGACCATCTAGTTTCATTTATGTGCTTCATCTTGATGACAAGTATTGGCTCTTTCAAAACAGAATGAAGATCACTCGGACAAAAACAAGTGATGAAAACTCGTCCGCTTAATGTTGATAAAATTTTTTCTTTTGCTTGATCTTCATTCTCTTTTTGAAATAGTCAAAACATGTAACCTTGATCAAGCACATAAGTGATACTAGATGGTGTCCAAATTAAGCATTGGAATCTATCTATGTTGACAGATGATTCAGCATTAATAATTGAGACATGTTGATAGGGATAATGATATAGTGATTATTGTTCATGACATGCCACACTCCTTCATTATCTAAGTCAAGACGATTCCTGTTACTTAAACTATTTTATAGATTCAAACGTGTATTACATGCGAATGGATTTACGTGAACTATCATATATGAGGGTGAAGTGATGATGATACTTTTGGGTGTAGGATTGACTTTTCATGAGTGTATCATACCCCCAAAATTATCATCATCAACTTCACCCACATTTATAATGCTTGACGTAAATCCTTTTGCATGTAATACACTTTTATGTGTATGACCTTTCTATCATATTATCTTTTTAAACTCAAATTAATATGGCAGAACCTATTTTAATTTAGTAATGGACATTCAGCACCATTTGTTAATATCAACAACTTAAGAATGTTGTGAACTTTTTCCACCTCATTTTCCATTTGTTAATATTTTAAATTGATTAGCAGTTATACGTATCAACTCTAGGGTTTCTGAAAGTATAGTTCTATTTTTTAATTTATATATTTCCTGATGAAACCTCTTTTGGAAAATATTTTAGTTTATATATGTTACAGAGTTAGTTAACAAAGTTAAGGATGAATATGGTATAACTGTGGATTCTATAAATAGTGAGTTAAAGAGAAGTTTAATGTAACAATGTATGTATTTGGTGGCCGCATTACTTTGCCTTAGATGAATGGTTTAACTTTATAAATGAGACTGGAATTTAAGCGTATTGACCCATCCACAAAGTAATGCGACAATACACATCTTGATACATTAAACTTCACATTGGAAAACTCAATAATCAAGGCCCACCTATCTAACGTTGTAGATGGGTTCCATTGCTTACAGTGACCGATTTACCTAAGGACATTGAAGTGCTTGATATTGACACGGAGACATACCAATGACCTTAGGTAACTCTGTCAATTTAATCAATGGAACCCACATACATCGTCAGATAGATGGGCCTTGATAATTGAGTTGTGTTGATTGTGATAATGATATATCGTGTATTGTTCATGGCAATCCACCATCCTTCATTATCCCATTCAACACGAGTAACCCATTCCTATGGGTAAAAACATACAATTGGGCACACATTGGTACTTTGAGCTTCCCCTCGAAAACCCATTCCTATGTCAGTGTCATTGCAATCGATTTGGCGCAAATCCTTGTACAAATTTCGTCGACATGGCAACAAGATTTTGAGTGGAGGCTCAAAGTACCAAAGTGTGTCCACTTGCATGTGTAGACAGTTCTAAGTGGTAAGAACCGTGTTGTTTGCGATAAAGTTGTGGTCTGTTTTTTTACGAGAAAACACACTCCTTTTTTATCCCGTTCAAGACGTTTCCTTCCACTGTCACCTTATAGCTTTTTTAATCAACAGCTTTACAGCTCATAAAGTTTTCTTAATAGCGAGAGATGGGAAAGAAAAAAGAGGATGACGTACAAGTGTATTTGGTGCAGATTCATTTTGTCACATCCTCTTTTTCTTGCTCATGCCTCGCTATATAAGACTACCTTATGAGTGCATCCTGTTATACTATAGAGTGATAAGTAGGGAAGAGAGGATGTCGTACAAGTGTATTTGGTGCAAATACATTCTTTTGCCATATCCTCTTTTTCCTTCTTATCATCCTATATTATTGGAGTCTGTGTTACCAGTCTAGGGAGGTGTATGGTACTCATAATGAAGTAGTACTCGGCTTGTGCTACCAAATACAATACATGAATCAAATATAGTGCAGGCAACAGACCTTATAGTCAACCAAGATGAAGATGTCCATGAGGGAATCAAAGAAGGTGTGAAACTTATTTATTTATAGTTGTTGTAAGACATGCGAATAGAATCTTTTTATATACATGTAAATTTGATGCCATTTTTGTATACATGCTGTGGCTGCAATAAACTACAAGAATGAGGATGGAAGAGGATTTGGTATACATGAAGAGTGGGTTCATGCTGCTTACAGACTAGAAACATGGGCGTGTATGTACTCATTCAAGATCAATGGTTGTTCTAGTCGCAAATAATGGACAAGAATTGACTCTACAACAGTAATTAAACCACCCAATCACATACCTCATGTTGACAGGCCAACTAAAAAGTTGAAGTCAGATGATGAGCCTGCAGTTCCTAGTTCTTAATTTGTTACCCACTATCCTTGAACAATATGTTTCACTTTATTTTCTGTTGGACTCTATGTTTGTACTCTTTGTTTAAATTTATTGTCTTTAGAACAATGTTTTGAACTATGCTTGTATTCTATGTTCGTACCCATTGCATTTGGACTTTCAAAAGTCAAACTTGCAAATGTTGAATGGGAGTGACCTAGTCACTCATTCCCTTGTGCCCATTACATTTGCACCCGTTGCATTTAGACTTTGAGAAGTCAAACAGCAAATGTTGAATTCCATAAAGTCAACTGTCATGTAAGTGTTTTTTTTTGGTCCAACACATGTATACGCAGTACGTGGCAATCTTATAAGCCCTTTTATAGGCAATCACATCCCTACTAAATACGCATCTCTCAAAACACCCACTTGCAAAACACACCTCCCTATTTCCTTAACCATGAACAACTATCAAAGTAATATTGATCTAAAGGTTCTCTGTAACTCGTATGTGGTAACTGAACTAATGCTCGGCCCTTACCACACAGAGATTCTTCAAGACTTGCAGCAGGCAAACGGATTGGAGAACAAGTACAAAAATATTACTGAAAGGGTCGAACGTAGGGGGGATGTGATTGTTAGACTTCAAAACTATTCACGTGCAAGAATTGCAAGGAGCAATACAAAGAAGCTTAGGAGACTACAAACAATTGATAAGCGTAGGCCGAAGACACTGTTGATGATGGCAAGGCAAGTCAAAGACAAGATGTTTAAGAAGATTGAGGTTGTTGTGAAGAAGAAATATCCATGAGGGGGTTAGTTGTTTTGAGATTAGTGATGGTTAATGAATGTAATGGATCTCATGATCCAGATATTCTATGAATAATGTCTTCACATATGTTTACACTTCATTAGTGAATTGAATAGGTATCACAAACATAAACAAGAAACTCACATTAATGAAACATTAAAACACAGACTAAACATAGTGATTCAGTTTGTGGTTTGGACATGCCCATAACCATAGTGATTTAGTTTCTGGTGTTGTTTTTAATGAACTTTCTTGGCTTCTTTTTACTCTTCTTCTTTGCTTCAGTTGATTGAGTTGCATCTGCACCACCCCATGCACTTATGTTTATACTTGTAATACCCAGACCAATGACACCACAACTTACTTTATCTGCCGTTGCACAACCTGCATGTTCAAGTATCACAAGACTATGCCTCCAACACTTAACATCCCCACAACAGATAAAGCATCTTTTGTCCAACACCTCTATCTTTGCACCACCCCCTCCTGTTTTGTTCCCACTTCTGATACCAAGACCAATTATACAACCACTTACTTCCTCTACCTGTCTATCATTACTACTCATTTTCTTTCTCTTTAATTTTTGAGTTACAGATTCTGCCATATCTATGTTCTTGAGAAAGTTGGAAGGAGACTTTACTATCCTAGTTGGTAGGATAATTTACTTCATTATGTGAGGTAGGTAAAGGAGTATTAACTTCTTACTAGTGCTAGTCAATAGGGAATCAAAGAAGGTGTGAAACTTAGTTATTTATTTATAGTTGTTGTAAGACATGTGTATAGAATCTTATTTGTATACATGTAAATTTGATGCCATTTTTGGTTTGTGTAAATATTTAAGTTCTTTTGAATGATTTAGTTGTCAATGGATGTTCCAATTTATAACCATTGACAAAGGCAACTGAACGGTTTTTAAATTTTGGAATAAACACAGGGTTTAGTGATTTATGAGTGACGGTTAGTGACTTTACAGTTATTTTTTAAACACACCGATTGGTGGTTAGTGACTTTTCATTTGGATTGGATTTTTTCTCTTAGTATAAATAACAAACTATCTCACCCATTTCTGTCAATCATTCACCCTAATGGCATCTTCATCATCAAACGCTGATTCCAGGAAAAATAAACGAACAAGAGATGATTCTGTTCCTCCTATTCCTGAGAAGTACAAGATTTTTGACGTAACCCAAGATATATGGGATAAATGCCATTCTCGCGCTTATGGAAATGAAAAAATGCTGATTGATCTTTATAACAAGCGTATAAAATTTCATGAAAAACAAATCAAGAGGGATGAGGAGATCATACAGGAATGCCAGAAGATGATTGAAGAACGCAATATAACAATAGCGGAAATATGCAAACAAATTGTTGATGTCTACAAAGGGATTGAAGATAATTTGTTTATTTCTTAATGTTTCGCTAAGTTTGTGTGTATGTGTCTATGTTATCATAATTATTAACAATGTTTCACTAATGTTTCACTAAGTTTGTGTGTATGTGTCTATGTTATCATAATTATTAACAATGCTTGTATTATGTATCTTTCATCAATCTAATCACTTGGTTTAATCTTGAAATGTAAGTTTGTTTACTTGTTGAAAGATCAATTTTGTTCTTGTTTGATGTTGAACCTGGTCATGAGTTACTATGTTTTTTGCGGTATCATGTGTTCTACAAAAATTTTGTTAACTTGCTTCTAACATACTACTGCGCATCACGTACAGGTAAAATTATATGTAGACATCAGTTTGAATATTAAAGATAACTATAACTTAATATTAATCATTCATCAAAGTCATTACAACACCAGGCTTAAAGCCATTTCATTCAAAGTTACACAACATAAACATAGAAAATAACTGCCATAATATAACCACAAAAGACAATCATCATGATCATACTCTAATCTTCATCAAAGGAGACTTTTTTTATATTTTTTTTTTGTGCACAGGAGTCTTCTTCTTGGACCTCCATAAGCTGCATTTGGCGTTCCTTCTCCTAAATCCCATCACTGATATCATTGATTAGATCAGTGAACAAAACAATCTTGTTACGCTCCCTTACCTGTGTTTCAATTAGAGAACGTATAGTAACATCTGTATTTTCGTCCAATGGGACTAGATGCTGAGTCTCATTGAGTGCAACTTGACGGTCTTCAACTTGCTTTTGTATTTGATTACGTTCTTTCACAAATCGCTTCCAACGACCCCTCTCTTGAGTCAACTCTTTCTTGAAATGCCTCTTGACTGTTGTTGCCAAATTGTAGGAAGAAGAAGAAGCCATGGATGATATGATAAGTTATATTTTATATAAATATAGTTATGAGTTTTGGTCAAACTCCTATTGGATGTAAAATGAGATGTAGTTATTGTGTGTTCATGCATGGGGAAGGGAAATTAATGATGAATAACTATTCATGCATGTGGCTCAAGGGTGGCAATCTAATCAACTGCCCTTATAAGTCAAATAGAAACAGAAATTAACAATCATAACGATAGAAAAAATACATATTAAACACATACAAACACAATCTCAATCTAAACACACAACTACACACTCTACAGTTGGGTCATATCAAACTTCTTAATAGGACAGTCAACTTAAATGTGCATCAGGGGAGTTTGGGCTTTGAGAGGGTAAGAGCCTTGTCAAATCACAATTAAACTTATCAATATATATTTTGCAATGATGTCTCTGCAGTAGCATTCAAACTTGTGCATTGTGTTTGCCTTGTTTTTAGACTTGTTTCTTGTTATGGAATTTTACTACTTTTGTGATATGCAAGCTTAGAGGGTTTCATAAACTAACACAAAAACCCTTCATATTAATGATACACTACATTTGGGTCGTATCAAAATTGGTACTATGATAAGAAACTTAAGTGGGGATCAGGTTTGGTTTTGAGAGGGTAAGACCCATATCAAACTAGACTTGTTTCAATAAACACTAAATGATTAAACGAAATACACTTTGTTGGGATATAAATTATGAAAGTACTTCTGTATGTCAAAGTACTGCTGCATGAAGAATAAAGTCAAAGTACTGCTGAAGGTAAAAGTCAAAGTACTGCTGTTACTAAAGAATGCTTAATGTACTTCGAAGGAAACAAGGACTTATGTGCAATATTAGCTAAGGATTAATGTGTAATATTGAATGAATATTCTAGAATTAGTTAGGGATAATGACTTGTCGTTCAAGGATTATATGTTGTAAACCGACTTAAGGTTATCTATATAAAGAGCCTTAAGGGGTATTAGTCGATATAAGTTTTCATAAGTTTTAGAGTCGATCAAAGTTGATAAATAGTTAGGGATTGTTAGTGAATCTGTGTAACAAAGCAGGTTCAAAGTTTGGTTAATATAAAAGTTCTTCTTAAGCTTTGTGTTAGTAGATTCCGCATACTTTACAAGGTTAAATAGTATTTTAATATTAATAGTGTTGAGTTTACTCAATATTGTTAAACCCTTACAAGCTACAAAGTAGTTTGGTCAGAGTATATCGATCCAACAAGTGGTATCAGAGCTTGTGTTGGAAACTCTGATTAAGAAGACAAACCTTTAAACCGATTTCACTACAAACCCTTCAAGATGTCGACAGAAGCTGCACATGCTCCCTCAATCACTGTTGTTAGAATCCCTATTGTTAAAATGGGAGAGTATAACTTATGGGCCATGAAGATGAGGCAGTACATTGCCATCACACACCATGCACTGTGGGATGTGATTGTCAATGGTAACATGCAAATTAATGAACCAGTAGAGGTACATGGACAACCAACACCACCTAAACTTACTGTACATGCTGCTACCAAAAGAAATCAAGACAAAGCTCTCAACATACTGCTTTCAGCTATTCCTGATGGTCACTTATTAAAGTTTCATGATGCCAAGGATGCCAAACAACTATGGGCTGCAATAAAGAAGAAGTTTGGAGGTAATGATGCTTCCAAGAAGATGCACAGGAATTTGTTGAAGCAACAATTTAAAACTTTCACTGTTGGTGAAAGAGAAGATCTTGATTCTGCTTATGAAAGATTCCAACATCTTCTGAGTATGCTAGAACTATATGATGCTGAGGCATCAGTTGAAGATGCTAATTTGAAGTTCTTGAGAAGTTTGCCATCAGCATGGCATGTAGTTGCTACTATGATCAGAGGACAACCAGGGCTGGATACTATGGACTTTGATGATCTCTACAACAATCTGAAGGTGTATGAGCATAAGATGAATGGTACTACAGGTTCAAGCACACATCAAAAACCCCAAAACATTGCTTTTGTTTCTTCTGAAAACAGAAGCAGTACTTCCAACAAAGGTACTGCTTATCCTGTTCAAAGTACTGTGACTGAAACACAAGTTCCATGTACAACAATGGTCACCACTAATTCATCACAATCACTTACCCCCACCTCAGATGAAGTTCTATGTTCATTCTTTGCTCAACAAGCATCTCTACCTGTTACCTATCAAGAAGATGTATTGCAAATAGATGATGATGCTTTGGAAGAAATTGATATCAGATGGAAAGTTGCCATGCTTACTGCAAGGATCAAGAAGTATGCGAATAAGACAGGAAAAGGCATCAATTTCAGAGCTAAACAGGGAATAACATTTGATAAGTCCAAGATTAAGTGCTTCAACTGTTTAAGGACTGGTCACTTTGCAAGGGAATGCAAATTTGCAAAGCTTCAAGCAAACAAGATGATTGAACCACCCAAGCCTGAAAGAAAAGAGATTCCAATTACTGAACCAAAACCAAAAGCTTTGGCTGCTCAAGAGAATCTGTCAGAAATTGATTGGTCCAATGAGTTTGATGATGAACCTGTAACCTATTCAATAGTTGCATTGGAAGACTGGAGCACTGCATTTGATGAAGAGCCTGGATATGCTGCTTTGGAGTCAAGAGATTGTCTAGGAAGCTTTGATTGGAGCATGGAGTTTGAAGAAGCACCTGTTCAGCTTGCTATGGTAGCCGCTTCACCAAGTTCATCCACTAACTCTGAGGTATGCTCTAAGTGCAATGATATGTATCAAAAGTTACTTAGTGAATATGTAGCTGAAAGAGATAAATTTCAAAAAGCTAGGGCTGAGATAACTGGTTATCAATTAACTTTAGAGTCAATGGAGGCCAAAATTATTACACATGAAAATAATGAAGTAGCATGGGCTGAATGATATAAACAAAAGGATTACCTAGTTAAGTTAAGTGAGTGGGAACTAGGATGTAAGGTGTCTGAACTAGAGAAAGTGACTGCTGAAAGGGATAAGTTGTTAGAAAAACTTGTTGTGTGGAATGAGGCAGGTGTGTCACATGTTCAATTTGTTGAAAAGCAAAGAACATCAAACATTAAAACAGGCCTAGGTTATGATAATGATAGCAATAAAGGCATTCCATTTAAGGGCAAGGATCTAAATCTTACAGTAGATACCTCCACTAGTGATGAAGAGTTCATAAGTCTAGATGAAAACACTTCTAGTGATGAGGAATACCCTAGTCCAACACCTCCTGTATTTAACAAAGAAAAGGGATATAATGCAGTTCCTCACCCCCCAGGTAGCTTTCAACCACCTAGAAAAGATGTTGACTGTTATGGAGTAGATAATCTAGAGTTTAGGAAAAAGCTTAAAAGTCTATCCAATCCTGAAACTTTAGAAAAGTCTGATGAAGCACCTAAGGTTGAAGAGACCAAGTTTTCAAAACAAGCAGTATCTCCAAACACTTTTCGAAGTACTGTTGATCACTCAGCAGTACCTCAAAGAAAATTCTTTCAAAATACTGCTAATTTTAGAAAATCTTTTGGAATGGGATTTGGGGATATTGGTCCAAAGGTCTGTTATGTATGTTATAGTCCTCATCATTTGATTAAAGACTGTGATTATCATTCAGAATACTTAAGTAAATATCCAAAGACCAGAACTGCACAACCAAGTCATAGGGAGAACAAGCCAGTTTGGAATTATACAAATAAGGTTAACCATAGTAATTTCTCAAAAGACTATAGGTACCCTCATCAGAAAAAGGCATACTCCAAACCCTCAGTACCTTCACAAAGTACTGATGCTTCTAGCAAACACACAAGTGTAAGACCTAGGAAGTTCAATCACTACAAACCTAGAAGGCCTTACAACAAAGGAAAAGATGATAGAACCAAGAACCCAACTCCTAAAGTTACAACTAAATGGGTTAAGAAAGAAAGCATTGCTGGGGTAGAACCAGTACTTTCAGAGGTTAAGGGTGAAAAAGGGAAAATTGATCATGATAAACCAACAGTTTTGGAAACAAAAACCTTAATTCTTGATCATGCTTTCAAAAACAGTGGTGATTACATACTCAAAAATTTTGAGTATGTCACTCCACAAGAGGAACACAAGTCAGTAATGGCTTAGGTTCCTAAAAGTAACTAACCTTTTTCATGTGAATGCAGGGCAACCCAGAGGAGGAGCTTAAAGATCATCTTATAGTAGATAGTGGTTGCTCTGGCAGTATGACAGGAGAAAAGGAGCTCTTGTCAGATTTTAAAGCTTATTTTGGAGGAAAAGTAGCATTTAGGAATGATCCTGATGGAGGAAGAATAACTGGCAAAGGAACTATCAAGGCAGGAAACATTGATTTTGAAGATGTTAGATATGTAAAGGAACTAAAATTCAATCTTTTGTCAGTATCTCAGATTTGTGATAAGAAGTACCCTGTGTTATTCTTTGACACAGAATGTCTTATACTTTCTCCTGATTTCAAGTTAGAAGATAGAAACTTGGTGTTGCTGAGAGCACCAAGAACTAATGATGTGTACAGCATAGACTTAAAGAATGTAAACTCTGCTGAAAGAGCAACATGTTTGATTGCAAGAGCAACTATGGAGGAAGCACATCAATGGCACAGAAGATTGGGGCATGTTAATTTTAAGAACATCAATAAGCTGGTCAGAGGTAATTTAGTTAGAGGTTTACCTTCTAAAACATTCAAGAATGATCACTCATGTCTTGCTTGTAAGAAGGGTAAACAGCACAAGGCTTCTTGTAAGAAGATTGATGAGAAAACCATTAGAGAGCCTTTGGAATTGCTGCACATGGATCTGTTTGGACCTGTTTCAGTTGTTAGTCTGAACAAGAAGAAGTATTGCTTGGTTGTAACAGATGACTGTAGCAGATTTAGTTGGGTCTTCTTCGTATGCTTTAAAGATGAAACTTTTGATGCTATTCATGACCTCATAATAGCACTTGAAAATCAGTTAAGACTCAAGGTTAGAGGCATTAGATGTGATAATGGGACTGAGTTCAAGAATCAGCTAATGGATGAATTTTGTGCCAAGAAAGGAATTAAAAGAGAGTTCAGTATTGCTAGACTCCTCAGCAAAATGGAGTTGCAGAAAGAAAGAATAGAACTCTTATAGAAGCAGCAAGGACAATGCTTGCAGACTCTCAATTACCTGTTCCATTCTGGGCTGAGGCTGTAAGTGCTGCTTGTTATGTGTTGAATAGAGTATCAGTGACTAAACCTCAAGTGAAGACACCTTATGAGTTACTCATGGGGAAGAAGCCAAGCATCAAGTTTATGAAACCTTTTGGATGTCCCCTAACCATCTTAAACACTGCTGATAATTTGGGTAAATTAGATGGGAAGTCAGATGAAGGATATTTATTGGGCTATTGTACCAATAGCAAAGGATTCAGAGTGTACAACAAGGCTACCAAAAAGGTTCAAGAATGTCTTCATGTTGATTTTCTAGAAGAACAAGAGAATTCTAAAGGTAAAGGTCCTGATTGGATGTTTGATCTTGATTTAATGTCTTCATCAATGAATTATGTACCTGTAAGGGAAGAAAATCTAGCTGCTCCCACAGAAGAAGAAGCACAGTACATTGTTCATGATGTTAATCTAAGATTTGAAGATGAGCCAAATGATAATGCCAATGATGAGAAGAAGAGTATTTCTGAGCCTCAAGGTACTGCTAAACCTAACAGTACTGTTGATCCTCAAAGTACTATTCCACCACAAATCCCAGTATCTGATGAAGATCAAGCCATTCAAGATGAACTTTCTAGGATGCTTTTTCAAGAAACAATGGCTATGAAGATGAACAAAGAAGAGCTTATGAAGCAGAAAAGAAGAAGGCAAAAGGCACTGCCAGTACTTTACCCCAAAGTACTGCTAATCCATTTGAAAGTACTTTTCAACCTTTAGATACTTCAAATTGGATAAATACTTATGTTGTTAATGATTCTAATATGCCTGACTTAGAAGATACCGATGATCCAAACAAAATCACTTTAGAAGATACTGATGATGAATTGGATCAAGAAGGCATTTTCTCAAATTCTAATGAAGATCCTGATTTAACTAATTTGGAAGATAATCTTGAAGTTTCACCAGCTCCTACTCTTAGAATTCACAAAACTCATCCTGTTACCAACATAATTGGACCCTCAGCTTCAGGGGTGCTCACAAGGACTAAGGCTAAGAATATGTCTCAACAACATACTTCTTTGCTTAGTTTTATCTACAAGCAAAACAGGGTGAATCACAGGGATCAGAAATTGTGTTTATTTGCTTGTTTTCTATCTCAGGAAGAGCCCAAGAATATCAAACAAGCATTGGCCAAGGAAAGTTGGGTGGAAGCTATGCAAGAAGAACTCCTACAGTTTAAACTTCAAGAAGTTTGGCTATTATGTGATTTACCTGATGGAAAGAAACTAAGTGGAACTAAATGGGTCTTCAGGGTAAAAAGAGATGAAAGAGGGAATGTTATCAAGAATAAGGCAAGGTTAGTAGCTCAAGGATATATACAGGAAGAAGGAGTAGACTATGATGAAGTTTTTGCTCCTGTGGCAAGGCTTGAAGCCATCAGGCTATTTTTGGCTTTTGCATCCTATATGGGATTCCCTGTATATCAAATGGATGTTAAAAGTGCTTTTCTATATGGCAAAATCACAGAAGAAGTTTATGTCAAACAGCCTCCTGGTTTTGAAGACCCTGCACACCCAAACAAAGTCTACAAGGTAATCAAGGCTCTGTATGGCCTTCATCAAGCTCCAAGAGCATGGTATGAAAGACTTTCCAATTTTCTACTTCAACATGGTTATAAAAGAGGAGCTATTGACAAGACTTTGTTTATCAAGAGAGATAAGAAGGATATAATGCTTGTCCAAGTGTATGTAGATGATATTATTTTTGTGCTACTAAGCAATCTATGGTGAAGGAATTTGAAGATCTTATGCAGAAAGAGTTTCAGATGAGTTCAATGGGAGAATTAACATTCTTCTTAGGACTTCAAGTGCAACAGTCAAGCAGTGGAATATATATTTGTCAAGATAAGTATGTTGCAGATATTCTTAAGAGATTCAATTTCACAACTGTTAAGCCTACATCTACACCAGTGGATACTAACAAACCTTTGGGAAAAGATGAAGAAGGAGAAGATGTTGATGTCACACTATACAGGTATCTTAGGCAACAAACTAAGCTAGGCTTATGGTATCCTAGAGAGTCACCTTTCCATCTCCAAGCCTTTTCAGACAGTGATTATGCTGGAGATAACTATGACAGAAGATCCACAACTGGAGGATGCTAGTACCTTGGAAGCAGATTAGTGTCATGGCAATGTAAAAAGCAAACAATTGCAGCAACTTCTTCTACTGAAGCAGAATATGTAGCTGTTGCAAGTTGTTGTGCACAAGTACTTTGGTTACAAAATCAGCTTTTGGATTATGGATTCAATTTCAAGAATACTCCTATCAACATTGATAATGAGAGTACTATCTGTATTGTCAAAAATCCAGTGTATCATTCCAAGACCAAGCACATTCAGATTAGACATCACTTTATAAGAGATTGCTATGAACATAGGCTTATCAATGTGGTTAAAGTTCATACTGATGATAATGTAGCAGATCTACTCACAAAGGGCTTTGATGTTTCAAGATTTACCTTTTTGGTTGTGAGTATTGGCATGATTAATATGTAAGCTATTTTTTAGGGGAGGCATTAGTAGTTATTAGTTAGTCGTTATTTGAGGGGAGGCTACATGTATCATTCAAAAGAAAGGATTTTATTCATCATTCAACAAAGTTATTACAACAACCATTCAGAAAGTTTCTACATCATCATTGTTTTTACCAAGCTACCGACATAGACATAGAAAACACAAGACTACACCAACTATCATCTACCACAACCTACTACCAAGCTTCACACACCTACTCCATAGGCCTTTTTCCCTTGCCCTCATAGTTATGCTTTCCCTTTTGAGGAGTTTTTCTCTTGTCATCAAAAGAAGCCTGCTTTCTTGGGCAAGCCAGGCCAAGAACCTGTTTGGGAGGTCTCTCTTTCCTTGGAGCAGGCCACTTCATGTTCTGTATTGCTGATTCCATGGCTTGAGTCAAAGCATGTGGAAGCTCATTAGCCAGAGATGAACCATGGATAGATTTCTTCTACTTGGGCTTTTTGTTGGTAGTACTGGCTGCATCAGTTATGGTAGAGTTGGCAGCACTTACTGATGAGGAAGATTCTTGAAGTCCCATCCATTGTACATGGGGAGGGAAATAATCTAACCATCCTGGATCTTCAAACTCAGAATTAGAGTAGTAACTTATCTCTGAATCTGTGGTGCCATCTGAGTCTGAAGAGATGTTCACAATTGGAATGTGACTCATTGCTTTTACTAGTTTTTGTGTTATGCTAAAAGAGGAAAAGGTGATTGCAATTTGTTTTTGGCAAAGTTACTTTTATAAGCAAAGTAAAGGTAAATGGGCATTTAATGAAGTGTATTGATAATTCACTTACCATGGTAGCTTTGGGATTTAATTTGGGGAGATAGTCATTAATTAGGGTTGACTTTCAAAGATATTTTGGTCAAACAGTCAAACATTCAAGATTTGTTTTGGCAAAGTACTTTAGTCAACATACTGTGTGGGATTATAACGGAAGGTACTGCTCTATATTTTATGGAACGTACTATTTGGTGTTATTAAGGGTACGCTGACGTGTCAGATACTGTTCCAACGGTCAGATTTGCGGCTAACAAACTTTCGAAAGATATGGGGATAATTACTTCCAAAAATAACGGTAAAGTTATTAATTAACCGTGTTTTTCGTATCTTATCCTTATATATACCTCATATCTTTTCTTTTTATTCACCCTTATTCACCTTTCTTGTTACTTAAACTCATTCCTACTTTACATCTTGTTACTTAAACTCATAACTTTTCTCACTCTAACCCTAATCACCATGGCAAATCGACGCACCAACACCAAACACAACATGATAGGAAACCTTGAGAAAACCCAAGATAACCTTGACTTTCACGGAATTATTGACTTTCTCACTGGAACCAACATCTGTTACTCTATCCTAGTCAACCCAGAGATAATTAGACCTTGGATACAAGCTTTTTAGGATACAGCAAGGTCACAGGTTGAAGATGGGGAGGATATCATTACTGCTACAGTTGCTGGGCGAGCTATTCGTGTCACAGAAGCTTCAATCAGAGAGGCCCTGTTATTTGATGATGAAGGAGGCTCTGTTTTGTTTGGTAAACAAGAGATTTGGAACACACTCAGAGATATTGGGTATGAAGGTCCTTTGAATCTCACTTTTCAGAAGGCTTTGGTTAGTCCTCATTGGAAATTTCTTATACATGTTTTGCTTCATTGTTTTAGTCCAAAGAGTACTGCTTGGGATCAGTTTACCCATTCCATAGCTTCTGCTTTTGTTGGTCTTATTACAAATCAACCTTTCAATTTCTCATACATGATCCTTGAAGGTATGCTTACTCATATTAAGGCTGGCAAACCTTTTCTAATGTATCCTAGATTTGTTCAATTGCTTTTAGAGAATCCATTAGATGGGATACACAAACCTCAGGATTATGTACCTACCATTAGGATGCAACCTAAGGTGTTCACTTTTATGTCTCATAAGGGAGTAAATTTTTCGGGTAGGAATACACCTCTAAATGCTTATATGTTAGAGGTAGCTCAAGCTGTTAGGGATGAAGAAGACAATAGTGGTTCTGCACATTCTCATAATGATGATCAATCTGATTTTGCTGAGCATTCTGCTTCAGTACATACCCCTACACCACCTATTGTTTCCCCTCAGCATGTTGTTTCAAGTGAAAGGACTCCCTCAGTGATAGCTTCCTTGGATAAATCTGTTTCTGCTCAAGGTACTTCTCCACAAAGTACTTCTTCTAAAGGTACTACTTCAGAGGATTCACAGGTACCTACTCTCAATGATTATACTTCCACAGGTGTGCTTCAAACACCTGGAGGAGATGAGGGAATTGAAGGTGCTGTGAGTACTTCTGATTTGGCTAAGGAATTGGAGAAGATGAAGACAACTGTTAATGCTCAAGCTGCAGAAATCAAGAAGCTAAGACAGAAGTTCAGAAGGTTGAAGAAATTTGTTTGGCCTCTTGTTCAGAACTTTAGGCTTTATGTCAAAGAAAAGAAACAGTCTCAGAAGCCAAAGTCTAAAAAGAAGATGTCTAAATCCAAGAGGAGGCATAGGAAATCATCATCTATCAAATTGGGGAGGAATCAGGATGATAATTTGGATAGATTTGATGATATGGTTCAATATTCAGTGGAAAAGAACGATCAAGATGAAAATGTTGCTCAAAACAGTACTGAAAGAAAAAGTGGTGAGACAGAGCAAATTAATCTTGAAGTTGAGCATGAGGATGTAAAAAGTGGTGATACAGAAGAAATTGATTTAGAAGGAAATAATGCTCAAAGTACTTTTGTTGAAAATACTGTTGTGCAAGGTACTGCTGAACAAGATATTGCTGTTATTGGAACTTCTGTAGCTGGACCTTCTACAATGAATTATGAAGATGAAGCTGGTCCTTCCACTTTTGTACAAGAAGAAGAAGTAAGAATACATACTGCAAGTGATGATGAATCAATTGCTCAAGTTATGATGAATTTGAGGAAACCTACAGGAGGAATACATATTTCTGAGCCTGCACAAAAAGATGTTGAAAGTACCTCTGAATCAGAAGAGCTAGATCCAAAAGATAAAGGGAAAGGGATCAAGGTTCAGAAAGATGTTAAGAAGAAAAAGAAGAAATTTTCTATTGCTCAGATTAGAGAATTAGAGATTGCAGGAGATTTAGAGCTTGCTAGAAAGCAACAAGATGAGTATGATGCTGAGTATTTGGCAGAAGTTAGTAGGCCAATTACAAAGAAGCTAATGACTATTGCTCAGGAGAGGAACTGGATGATAAGTTTCTTGAGAAAAAGAGGATACAAGAATTTGCATAGAATGAGGCATCCAGAAGTGAAAGCTCTGTGGGATAAAGTA
Organism: Artemisia argyi; assembly: GCA_030686995.1. Lineage (NCBI taxonomy): Eukaryota > Viridiplantae > Streptophyta > Magnoliopsida > Asterales > Asteraceae > Artemisia > Artemisia argyi. The sequence goes on from CM060678.1 coordinate 28,795,350, forward strand.
CAAGAAGATATCAGAAAAGAAGTAGAAAACTTTGTGCCCATGGAAGTTGATAGAAAGAAGAAATTAGAAGATATCAGAAAGGAACAAGCTGAGGAAAGAAGATTGAAAAGGAAGAAAGTTGTTCAAGATGATCAACTGTCAAAAAGATTGAAGATGATTCATGAAGATACAGTTGATGAACTTAGAAATTATTTCAGAATTGTAGACTTTGAGAATAAGAAGAGCGAAGATTCTGAAAAGAAGTCCAAGATAATCTCATTTTCTGTGGTTGAATCAAAAGAAGGGAATTATTTTATGATCAACAGAGAAGATGAAAGCTTCACAACATTCAATATGTTATGGGATGTGTTGCATTGTATTACAAGGGCAGATCTGTATGACTTATATGTGCAAGTGCAGACATACTATGCAGAGATTGAAGCTTCAGGAGTGGGATTAACTTTGCTTGGATATTTAATTACCATCTGGGAAACTGAAGAAACAAGTGTTGATCCTCTGTGGAATGATCAAGAGAATTGGGAAATAACAAGATGGAGATTCTTTGAATCATCAGGAGTTCATACACTAGAGATGGAAGATGGTACCATGATTCATATGCTGGCTGAGAGGAGATATCCATTGATTAGAGAAATTATGCTCAGAATGCTGGATCATGGAATGGAACTTGAAGATGAATCTGAAGTAGCTTTGGATGTTATCAAGCTATTTATCAGATGGGTCAAGTCACCATGTTTAACAGACAAGAAAGAGTTTGACTCATCATGAGGGTACGGCTCTGATGTGATAATCAAATCCGTTTATGGTTGATAGTTTACCAAAAACTATATGGTTATCAACTCACCATACTCCAAGTGATCAAGAGTTGGCTAGTCCATAGCAAACGGCTATTGGTAAAGACTAATCAAATCCGTTGATAGCTGATGATTTGCTAAAAATCATAATTTTCAATGATTCACCTCTCATAGGAGTTAACACACCTGGAAGTGATGAGAATAGTATGAAACTTTTAAGATTTGATGATCACTATACCAAAATATCGCCTAAAACCGTTATTTATATTTTACGATCTTTGCTAAGTTTTGTTAATGACAAAGTATGAACTTTAGCTAAGAGTAAATCATTACTTTAAGTGTTTAAGTCTTGTTTAAACTAAGGTTTACATTTCCTTTAAACAAAACATTGTTTTTATTTCTTAAATTAGAAAGTGTCTTGTCACATCACATTTATTTCTTAAAATAGTAATGTCACATCACATTTAGGGCAAGCTTTGTCAATATACATTTATGGTAAGAAAGTGTGTTTGACTAACCATATGTTTGCTTGCAAGTTTTGTGTTTGACTAGGTGTAATGAGATGTGACCTTGTTTGGTTTGGAAGATTTATTGCAAAACCAACTGCAGCCCTGACTGAACCCTGGGGGTACACGGGCGGAACCCATCTGAGGGTTCCGCCGTATCCTCCAGACCTGCAGAATGGTTTGCTATAAATACCAAACCACTTGTTAGTTTTGGGTCATCAGTTAGAGTCATATTTTACATATATTCTCTCATTATACTCAGTAGCTACTAACTTATGTGATTCTCTTATGTAGCAAAGGAGTTCACATATTCATCTAAGAAGTTACAAGTTTCAACTCTAAGTTGCAAGACTTGTTAGCTTTGTTGTGTATAGACTTTGGTAGTTTATACTTCATATGTATCTTGTATAGAAGTGATCGGTTAGTATTTTAGGCCTCAAAATACGTAGTGTGTAGGGAGTGTTTGTACCCTTGGTAAAGAACTCGACATCTAGCTTAGTATCAGTAAAAGTGTAAGTGACGATGGTAGTGGTTGTACCCGTGTAAAAGAACTCGACATCTAGCTTAGTGTCGGTAAAAGTGTAAGTGACGTTGTAAAGGTTTCTCCACCAGGAAAAGAGCTTGTTGATTAGTGCTTATAACTCTCGAGTTGGAAACTCGGGGCGTGGATGTAGGACAAGGAAAAAGAGTCCTTATAGCCGAACTACGATAAACAATCGTGTTGTGGTTTGATCGTTTCTTTCTTTATCTTTGCTCATTACATAATGTCTTTAGTTAGAATTGCTAATCACACGTAAAGCTTTTCAAAGAATTAAACAAGTAAAGTTGTGTTTATATATTTAAACAAACGTAAAGCTTTTCAAAGAACTAAACAAGCAAAGTTAGGATTGTTAATCACAAGTAAAGCTTTTCAAAGTATGAAACAAGTAAAGTTAGAATTGTTATTCACATGTAAAGCTTTTCAAAGAATTAAACATGCAAAGTTGTACTTGCATCTTTGAACAAACGTAAAGTCTTAAAAAGATAATCAAATTAAAAAGCGGTAAACTATTCAACTCCCCTTCTAGTTTTCCACACTGCAAATTTAATACAAATAAAATAACATATGCAGTTTTTAAAAAGGAATTTAGGGAGAGTAGCATAACCAAACTTAATCAATAAAGAAAAACGATAAACATAAACCATAGAGCAAAAAATGCTAAACGTAAACCATAAACATAAGATTAAAAATTTTTAAGAGTCCATAGTCCAAGAAACATGTTAAACATAAACCAAGAAACATAAACCAAATACGAAATCTAGCCAGAGACTTCCAAGAGCATCACCCAGAGACTTAGAATGGCAACCATCCCTTCAGCTTCTCAGCAAATATATCTTTCTCACGCATGCTGAACTCAGTCTCCTTCATAGAAATCATCAGAGCCATCAGCCGAAGCAGATCCTTATGCTGACACTGCCTAAGGAACTTTGCAGTCTCCACAGCCTCGACCCTACCCTTCAGGACATCGACTTCCTTCAGAAAAACTTGGGCTTCTTTGATGGACTCAGATAACTTCATGCACACTTTCGTAATATCACGCTTCAGATCCTTGTCTTTGGCAGAAGACCTCTCAAGATACAAATCTAGCTGGCGTTCCAACAAGGTGGAACCACAAGCATGAGCAAGTTCATCGAAAAGTGGTAGAGGAGCCATTGTTGTTTTACTTTAGAAAAAAGTTGTATGTGTGTGTCATTGTGGTATGAGGAGCGGCTATATGTAGAGGACCGTGGGGAATTGATACACTTTGGTACATGAACCACCGGTTGGGTATCCCATGAAAGACTGTTAAGTGCCCAATGTTTAACAATGGTCAATGCATTTAATATAAATCTAACTAATATCTTTTACATTTTATAAAATTATTAGAACTAGTAAAAATTTAACAACATAACAAATAAAGCAAGAACATATTAACGTGGTGGTGCTGTGGCTGTAACGTGGTGGTGCTGGTTTATGGTGGTGTGGCGGTGGCTGTAACGTGGTGGTGCTGGTTTATGAGATGGGAGAGAGATGTTATGTATAGATTTGAAAAAGAGATGAAATGTGGTGGGAGATTCATGTTTGTAAGGTTTTGTACTTGGTTTGGATGTTGGTTAGGTATTTGGTTTGGAGGTTGAATCTTAAAACTTAGGTTCGGGATGAGTACAAGTCGCATAACCAACTACATAAACTTTCAACATATCAAATCAAATAACATTTTGTACAAATCGCATAACAAAGTACATATACTATTTGAAACATCTAATCTCATTAAAAAGTACAATTTGCATAAAAAATAAATTATATTTTATTTTTCAAAAGTTTGACTTTTTTAAAAAAAATTGTACATGTTGCATAATAGTGCACTTACACATAGGTACATGTTGCATAAAAAATGACACTTACACAACTGTACATGGGTCTTACACACACTTGTACTTGATTTTGGGGCAAAAATGGCCAGATGAACATAATGGCATAAAACGCATAAGTCGAATTGGGGCAAAACCTTATACTCGAAGTTGCATGGGGATAGGCTTGAAGCACGGTGAACCTCATGGGGAAAATACACAATTACCCCTTAATTTTATCCCTCTCACATTCATTCCAAAAATGGGATGAAAGTTATGGCACCAAAACTCAGCACTTTCCTTCCATTTTTCACACTATACTTTTAATTTCCTTCTAAAAAAACTTAAGAACACATTATTCTTTTTGTTTTCTTTACTTAGTCTCACTTTCCACTCAAAATCAAAACTTGAGAATACAATGCAAAAAAATTCCGAAAGAAGTTTTTTCTTAATTTTGAGTTATACGTTTTTTAATGCAAAAAAATAAAATTTTAATGCACAAATTTTTTTTGATACACAAACTTTTTAACTTGTTATATTTTGATGCACAATAAAATTTTGATACATATACTAAAAAGAAGTTGTAAGAAAAAACAAAGTATAAAATGTCGATTTACAAAATTTTGCTGCTGATGAGTGCTCAAACACTCATCATTTTTGGTTGAATCTGAGCTGCAAAACATTTAAAAATACTCGATAATGCATCAAAATACTAAAAATATTCCAAAATTGTGTTTTATATTTTTTAGATGCAAAATGAGTAAAAACAGATGAAAAACGTACAAAGTTTGCATAATTGGCAGTTTTAGTCCCCCAACTTTCAAAAATTGGCAAAAATAGTCCCTGAGCACTTATTTTAAAAGAAAAGTCACCAAAGATCCTTTTGAAATCATAAGTTGTCATATTTAGTCCTTTGGTGAAAATTTTCAAAAGTTTTGAGAATTTACAAGTTTAGTCCCCTGGAGTTTCACTTTTGGCAGATTTGGTCCCTGGTGGAATGTTTTGGAAGAAAAAGTCAAATCTGGTCCTTGGAAAGTCAAAAGTTGTCACAAATGGTCCTTGGAATGAAAGTTTGAAGGATTTACATAATTGATCCCTCGACTTTGGAAAATGGCAATTGACATTTTTAGTCCTTGTGGTTTTGGCTTACTTAATCCAAATGGACCCTTTTATCCAATTCTAAATCCAACCCTTTAACACAAAACAATCCTAGCCCATTTACCCTTCCCTTGGCCCAACACCAATCAGCCTAACCACCCACTAATAAAAAACCTTACCCCGTTTTTATTACTCCCTAAAATTTCAGCAGTTGACATTTTTAGTCCTTGTGGTTTTGGCTTACTTAATCCAAATGGACCCTTTTATCCAATTCTAAATCCAACCCTTTAACACAAAACAATCCTAGCCCATTTACCCTTCCCTTGGCCCAACACCAATCAGCCTAACCACCCACTAATAAAAAACCTTACCCCGTTTTTATTACTCCCTTGGTCAAACCCACGTTGACCTCCTCCTTCCCCCCAACTTGGTGTTTGCTAATCCTTGCTACACTCCACACCCCATCCTTCCAGCTCACTTATCCCATTCTTTGTCCCCTCCACCAACACTACAAACCAAAGTCCCATTAATGATCCTTAATCCACTCCAAGTTACCCCCGATAGACAAAATGGACTTTTGGCGCCAAATGAAACTTCAAAGGCTAGGATTAGTTTTAGTAATCAAATGGACCAGAAAGCAGGTGGGATATGTTCAGGGGGACCCAAGGAACTCCAATCTATTATAAGAAAGAAGAAAAGAAGCAGAGAGATGTATGTAGTTTATTTTAGTTTAGCTGTAATGGCGTTTTAGTGGAATGTTATTCCTTAGTTATGATTCTTATTTAAAAAAGTTTGTAATCAACATTTTAAGTGTTAACTTCAGTTTATTTAATCTTAATTTCAAGTTGTCCGTGTAAAATTCAGATTTGCATTTTTCTTTATGCGAGTTCCTCATTTTATAGTAATCTTGTTAAGATTCATGTTAGACTATTGCATAAGCTCAATACAAATCCTCTATAAGCTCAGTAGCATTTAAGCTTGTTTTAGTTCAATAAATTCTCAAAAATACAAAAAGTCAAATAAAGTCAACTAAAGAATCTCATAAGCATCAATGGGTTAGAAGCTGATTCAGAAGGGTATTGGAGTTTCTTTTCTGGTTAAGTAGCTTATTGATAAGCTCAAATGAGCTCTATGTCATTTACTTGAGGTAAGTACACTCCATTCTCATTTTGATTTCAAAATGAGCTTATAAACTGTCTCTTAGTTTATCATTGCTCATTCTAGGTATTTTGTTGCTTCAGTCACCATATTATAGCTTATTGGATGAGCCCTTTTCACATTTGCAGCTTAAGCACCTTAGTTGCTTTGAAAAATCTTAACAGACCCACCTTTAAGGGGTGTTTGGGTCAGGTTCTTCTTACATGTTCTTGGCATAGTTAGGCTGTTCATTTTGCATAAGTAGGGTTCATTAGGTTTATTTACCATAGTTCTGTCATAAGAACCAGTCCCTTTTTATAGAAAAGTCAAAATTAGGTTCTATATCCATGAATGCACAACTGATGAAGTTTTAGCATGTAGGATTTTATCACACAATCACATAAGTAGATTTTGCAGCTCAAAATGGTTTCATTTTAGGTTACAACAACACATTAAGCAACCTAGGTCCATTAGAAATCCACCAAAGTCAACTGAGTTTACATTTCAACAAAGTCAAAATTCCACCCTAGGCAGAATTCCCATTTTTTTGTAGGAATTGTTTAGAATTTTGTGTGTAGATGCAAGGGTTGAAAATTTTTTCTAATTGTAGCCCCCAGCTAAACTCTTGAATCCCATATCCATTATATTTTTGTGATTTTTCTTGTGGGTCCCAACAAGCTCCAAACAGACCTGCAGGGGAAGCATCTCCCCTGCATCAGTTTATCTATTCCATCAGCCTAAGTTCCAAGGGTCCCACAGGTTTCATAAGTGGGCCCCACTCCTTGTTCTTTAGCTTATTCAATAGCTTATCAGGGTGGCTTATTGGCTCAACCCTCTCTTTGCACCTCTAACCTTATTTGTGGGCCCCACAAGGCCTGCCAGTTAGCCCTTGTGGCCTGTTTTGTGTTTTGAATTTGGTCCATGTGCTTATTAGCTTATTTAGCCTATTACCTTTTCTTATTCATTTTACTTTTGCTCATTTCTGTCCCTTGTACTTATTTGCAACTTACTTTATCTTTGGTTCCTAGTACAAAGCTTATTTGGCAGCTTATTTTAACTTGAAACATCTAGTTAAGCTTAAAAGCTTTGCTGATAAGCTCATAAGCTCTGAATCTGCTTATTTCTAGGTTTCTAAGTTTTGTTTTCAGTAAACTTGCACTTATTTAGTTTATATTGAGTTCCAGAAAAAGTAAAACCAAAAAGAACCATTTTAAAGATAAGTGATAGCTTCTATTTAGAAGCTTATTGCTTATTAGCTTATTTTCCTTAAGCACATAGTGTTTTTATATTTTTATTAGGTTCCTTTATTTATTTAATAATTATGTAAAAAGTTTCAGATTTTTCTTAGGTTGTTTAATATTTATAATAATTAATATTAGTTTTTAGTAATTAATAATAGTAAATAATTAGTAATAAATAGAATAATTGTGTAATAAATATATTTTCAGTTTTAAAATTCATTTTATAATATTTTAGATTTTTCTAAGTTTTCATTTTATTTATTTAGGCTTATTTTATATTTTCTTATTATTTAGGTTATTTTTAAATAGTTTTAATTAGTTTTTAATTTATAATAATTAATTAAATTGTGTAATAATTTATTTTCTTTTTCCAATAACTGTTATATATTTTTAGGATTCCAAAAAAATGATTTTCACATTTGTGGGAGTTGTTTTTGACAGAATTCACTTTTAATTTTTGTACGTTTACGTTTATTTGAATTTAAACGTACGTTTCTAGGTCTGTTAACGTTTAAATAAATTTGTAATTATAAGTAAATATTTTAAGTCGATTTAATTTGCATTTAAGCCCTTTAGATGTACAAATTCCTTCTTTAGTTATAATTGTTCCATTCTTAACCCCTTTCCTGTTCAAATTCACCCGATCACAAACCCGTTTTATTACCATCACACCTCGTCGGGACATAATGACCTGGGGAAACCCCTATACTTTCACGGAGATTGACTCTAGACTGTTTGACTTTGTTAACCAAATCACTTGGTCAATATTACCTGATGGTTTAGGCTCAATCAGCTGCACATTCGTTTTTTAACAATTTTTTTCATCAAAATTATACACGTTTGGAAAAACCTTTTTAGCGACTTTTTCATCCACCAACGTGCCATATTTTTTGGAACAGTTTAAAAACTTTATTATTATTATTATTATTATTATTATTATTATTATTATTATTATTATTATTATTATTATTATTTTTTTTTTTTTTTTTATTTATTTATTTTTTTTTTATTATAATGATTTTTCATTGAAACCATGGAAATTACATGAAATTGGAGGGGAGTCTTGACACTATCTGTGCTCCCACTCCTTTTTGAATACAGAAACTAACACGATGAAAAATAAAAGCACCGCTCTTAACATTGTTAGAGTGGCTGCTGGCAATAGTCCCAACACGCGAAAGTGTATTCAAAGCTTCCACCTCAAGTTCCCCAAACGTGGAAAAGGCGAAAGGGACGAACTTGTATCCATTGTCTTCACACTTGGATGCATACTTCTTCCTTTTCTTTTCCACAGCATTACTCAGGGCAGCCCCAGGAGCCCATGACGTTGCCCCAATCCCAGCAAATGGAGAGACCCCAGTCACATCCAGACATGCGTCCTTGCCTTGGAACCAGTTGAACAAAAGCACATCTGCAGGGCGTAATTCTCTCCCTACCTCTGAAAGAAATCCCAACGGAGCCTCTTTGCGCACCATAATCCCGGCTTTGGAACATATATCAACGAGGATATCACGTACCAAATTGTGCCTGAACTTAACCCCCACTTCGCTAGCGCAGTGGACCGCGTGATCCCCCCATTGGTCCATACGGTGTACATTGCAACTCGGGCATAAGCTGCCTTCGGGGAACAAAGGAACCGCAAGCCTGTAGCATAACACAGATCGAAATTGGCGAGGATTCATCCTTTGTCCTAGACCGTCGATAGGGATGGCGAAGAGGAAGTCCTGTGCATGTGGGGCGCGGACACTACTAAGTATAGCCACCTGCCTTGGACTTAACGAATACTTGGTAACAAGGTCTTTCTCAATGACACCGAAATAACACTTTGCCAATGTTTTCATCATTTGGGGGGCAGAAGCGCCCCCGGTGGCAGCGAGAAAGTCGGTGTTGCAGGTAGCGTTGAAATTATCCAAGGCATGCTGGAATGAAGGGCCAAGTGAAACAACGCCGGTTTTGGCCAGTATCTTCTCCTGTAAGCCACTCGTTTGCATACGAGAAGCAAGAAAGCCATATTGTATGATATCTCCCGCTGAAAGGATACCGAGACCACCAAGTTTCATTGGGAGAGTGGCAAGGCGCCACTGCCAATCGCCAAACCCTGGCCCTGAGGTAGTAACAATCTTCTCCAAGGAGGCATGTAACGTCTGATCGAATTGAGCTTGGGCCTCTGATAAGTACAACGGGGAACATGTTCTCAAAGCGTAAGATAATTTTGAAACTCCTGCACAATTACGCAAGAGGAGCAGTTCGCATTGAGGGTTATTATTATTATTATTATTATTATTATTATTATTATTATTATTATTATTATTATTATTATTATTATTATTATTATTATTATTATTATTATTATTATTATTATTATTATTATTATTATTATTATTATTATTATTATTATTTATTAGAAAATCATAAGATTTACAAGAAATTAGTTGGAAGCCGGTAGACTATTTGGGCCCCACTCCTACTAAAAATATGGGTAGCAACCCACGCCTCGATGTCTTAAATAACCGAGAACTTTCGGATCCGCTTCAGTAAAGTCACCGCATCCTTCTCAAGTTCCCAAAAGAAGAGAATGAGAAGGGGAGAAACCATATCCAATATCCGCACATTTAGCCTCATATTTGGCGCGCATTTATTATTATTATTGTTATTATTATTATTATTGTTATTATTACTTCAAACATCATTTTTATTAGAAACTCATATGATTTACAAGAAGTTAGTAGGAAGCCGAAATATTAACTAGGCTCCCACTCCTCTAGCTATAGAAAAGCTAATCCTACTAAAGATATGAGTAGTAGCACGTGCTCCAATGTATTGGGTCATCCAGAACTTTCGAATTCGCTTCAGTAAAGTCAGTGCATCTTTCTCAAGTTCACCAAAAGAATAGAAAGAGAAGGGAAGGAACCCATAACAATATTCGCGCACTTAGCTTCATACTTTACGCTATTATTATTATTATTATTATTATTATTATTATTATTATTATTATTATTATTATTATTATTATTATTATTATTATTATTATTATTATTATTATTATTATTATTATTATTATTATTATTATTATTATTATTATTATTATTTTTTATTATTTTTTTTTTTTATTTTTTTTTTTTTAATAATAATTTCATTGAAACCAAGGAAATTACATGAAGTTGGAGGGGAGTCTAGACACAATCTGTGCTCCCACTCCTTTTTGAATACACAGACTAATTCGATGAAAAATAAAAGCACCGCTCTTAACATTGTTAGAGTGGCTGCTGGCAATAGCCCCGACACGTGAGAGTGTATTCAAAGCTTCTACATCGAGTTCCCCAAACGTGGAAAAAGCGAAAGGGATGAACTTGTATCCATTGTCTTCACACTTGGACGCATACTTCTTCCTTTTCTTTTCCACAGCATTACACAACGCAGCTCCAGGAACCCATGTCGTGCCCCCAGTCCCAGCAAACGGGGAGACCCCAGTCACATCCAGACATGCGTCCTTACCTTGGAACCAGTTAAACAATAGCACATCTGCAGGACGTAATTCTCTCCCTTCCTCCGAAAGAAATCCCATTGTAGCCTCTTTACGCACCATAATCCCGGCTTTGGAACATATATCAACAAGGATATCACGCACCAAATTATGCCTGAACTTAACACCCACTTCGCTAGCGCAGTGAACCGCGTGATCCCCCCACTGGTCCATACGGTGTACATTGCAACTCGGGCATACACTGCCTTCGGAGAACATAGGAACCGCAAGCCTGTAGCATAACACCGAACGAAATTGGCGAGGATTCATCCTTTGTCCGAGACCGTCAATAGGGATGGCGAAGAGGAAGTCCTGCGCATGCGGGGCGCGGATATTACTAAGTATAGCCACCTGCCTTGGACTTAATGAGTACTTGGAGACAAGGTCTTTCTCAATGACACCGAAATAACACTTTGCCAAGGTTTTCATCATTTGGGGGGCAGAAGCGCCCCCGATGACATTGAGGAAGTCGGTGTTACAAGTAGCGTTGAATATCTCCAAAGCATGCTGGAATGAAGGGCCGTGTGTAACAATACCCGTTTTGGCGAGTATCTTATCCTGTAAGTCGTTCGTTTGCATCCGAGAAGCGAGGAAGGCGTATTTGACGATATCCCCCGCTGAAAGGATGCCAAGCCCACCGAGCTTTATTGGAAGAGTGGCAAGCCTCCACTGCCAGTCACCAAACCCAGGCCCTGAGGCAGTGACAATCTTCTCCAAAGAGGTACGTAACGCCTGATCGAACTGAGCTTGGGCCTCTGATAAGTGCAGGGGGGAACATGTTCTCAAAGCATACGAAAGTTTCGAAACTCCTGCACAATTACGCAAAAGGAGAAGCTCACATTGCGGATCATTGAGTTTGTTAATTGCCTCGATTAAATGTATGGTTTTGGAGACCCTCTTGGAAGCCAAATCCCGACAGAAGCCTGCATCTAAACTAACCGGACCACCAAGGAGTTTGACACCATTTAGCGGGCGAGCAATATTTATAGGAAATACGCCCTCCATTCTGCTTCTAGGGTCTTCGACAGGCCAGAAGAGTTCAGTCTTGTCAACATTTAGAAACAAACCACGATTGGGGCCCTCTGTCCTAATGATATCAAGCGCTTTGGCGACCATGAACGTGTCGCCAACAATCGTACCATCATCGAGGTACCACGCCTGAAGAGTAAGTTCACATGACTGATTGATAGCATGAATCAAAGGGTGCAAAGCTAGGGCAAACAACAAAGGGCCCAACGGATCACCTTGTTGGACACCCTGACATGACCAAAGGATGGAGTCCTCATAATAAAGCCTGGCAGGGCGCGCATAACAGAACTCAACCCACGGTGCAATAGATATATATATATATATATATATATATATATATATATATATATATAATTATTATTATTATTATTATTATTATTATTATTATTATTATTACAAACTTTTTTTTTTTTAACTTTACCTGCCCGTGTAAATATATATATATATATATATGGTTCTAAATTTCAAATAAAAATGCTAGGTGGCGTAACATAACTATCCATCTTTAGAAATAGAGTAAACGGGTAAATGGAGATGAATTTGTATTCAGGTTACCCTAGAGAAGTTCAGGTTTTTTATTCAGTTCTAACCAATGTTACCATGACCATTTTCGAACTTTTTCATGGTTATCACAAGATGTTCACGCCTTGAGATTTGAACTGGGGTCTTTTCAGAGAGTTTAAAGACCCCTTAGCACTATGCGGCTTTTAAAGATGATTATCCTAAGGAAATAGTTTTGAGTATGTTTCTCTCTGCCTACCACGGAATTTCCTCATCTCCATAGTCAAGTAGACTCTACTCACTATACTACGCGTAGTTTCTTTCAATCTATGTTCTCTTCTTATTGATTAAAAGGTTTGTGGGCATATATAACTTTATTTAAAAATGACACGAAACAACTACTTACAAATAGCATGTGGTACCATATTATAAGGACACAAACTCTTTATTATCATTCTCCCCACATGTCCTTACTAGGCTGGGGTATCATGACCGAATTGTTGATGCTCCTATAGATCGGTCACAGTATGGACTATGAACCTAAGTGTCCATGCCCTTTGACAATGGCTGTCCATGCTCCTTGATTTTGGCTTGATGGCACCACATTGTACCGACTATGTGTGTATTCAAGAAAATGAAAACGACATGAATAGCCCTTTTATTCGAAACATATGTTGATAGGGTTTGCATGAACCTAGCTAGATGGATGTTACTAAACTGTCCAACAAACCTTATCATATTTGCTATTGATGATAGAACATCAATAACATCCTAAGTAATGATTTAATAGATTTATGTAGATTTAATTGTTTAATTTTGTATGTCAGAAAATATAAGACCTACATACGTGATGTAAACTCTAATAACATTTGCTTCTCTATCGTCACTGTTTGAATAATAATATCATGACAATCATATAAATAAACCCAACACATCAAGTAAGCATAGTGGAAGCAATTACAAGATCATACAATATGTAATTAATTCATCAAATATAAAAGTAAACATACCTTTGTGATTCTAACCCGAACATGAATCAAATGCAATCTTCAACTCAAGAACCCTAATTAAGGTTTATGTGGATTGTAAGAATAACCCCTTACCCTTTTGTTATTCAATCCAAGATACGATCAATAGTGTGATTGTATCACGTTCTTGTACACACGTACTAATTCAAGTAAAAGATTATGCAAGTAATTTAAACACAAAAGTATTTTGAGCTTTACTAAAATTGAATCCCTTTATAAAAGGTTTAGATGGATCGATTATTTGGACAAGAAAAGAATGAGAGAAAAAACACCAAGAACTATGTGTACAAGTTGTAGGAAACAATGAATCCTTGGGTTTGTTTATATAATAGTGATAACTTGGAGTCCAAGGCATTGAGGAGGTGGAATCCCCCTTATGGCCGATTGGTTATGGACATCCCTAAGGGATTCCGGAACCTTCTTGACATTCCAATTATTCACAAGTATTACTTTTCTTTTCTTCGTCTAACGGTCGTTAGTCATTCTCCGTTAAATACTAAAGGTCGTTACTCGTTTTGTGATTATTAATAATTATATATAACATTTATAAATAATTATTCATTTACTCTTCATACGTAAAGTGTGCAATCCCGTGATCTCGAATTCGATCCTAACACACAACTATTAATTTATGTTCATAAACTAACAGCTCCCACTTGGACATATCTTAATAGTGTGATCACATCGGTTAGCGTCTTGCAACATGCCGATGCCTCTAGTACGATCTCGAGTAAGGCTCCTAGAAAAACCTTTTAATGATTTCTCATTATTATTATCCTTTTGTTTCTAATACTACGTTCATAAGGATATGGATCAAATTCAATCCTTAATTAACCATTCTGTTTCTCGTTGTATGAGATTGATCAAGATTACCAAATCACCTGAACATATTCAGAGAAGATCTTGGGCACGGCCATGCAAATATCTTGACAACCCTACGAGGGGCCCAGCAATATTAAACTTCAAAAATTAATTTGAAGGAACAAATTCTATCTTGACTACAAACAAAACCCACAAACTTTGTAACACTTCCAAAAACAACCCTTATGACTACCAGTTACGTATAGCGTTAAGTTGTTCCACAAAAATGTACTACATTCATGACACTTATCTTGCATCTCAAGTCTGAGGATAACTTCTTATGATTTACTTAATGACAAGATCCATAAGTAACATCATATAGTTGGGATAAGTCCTATATTCGATATCATTGAATATCATCTGAAATGGCATGACTACGCATCAATATACTTTAAGTATATTATACCAACCTTCAGATTTGTCTTGATTTAATAATATTCCCATATTATTAACTGACAACGGACAATTTAGAATAACATTTATTCATGGATTAAACATACAAATATAGGATACAACTAATTATAAATTAAACATACCATGTATTCAAATTTATTATAATAATTGTTTAACATCCCTTATCCAAATACTAAATAGAACAATGCATGATAACTCTTGTTGATGAATAATGTCTCAAGTAATAACATTCATACTTGTTGACAAGACATAAATCATCCAACTTTGATCTATCGGAATTTTAAGAAAACTTATTTCAAGAATTCAACTATTGAAGTTCTTATATGTGCATACTCAACAATTTTGATTATGCCATATAATATTTCATAAAATGTGTGACATCCTTAACCACCAATTTATGATAATCAAACTTCTAATCATTTTAAAGTTTAAAGTATTCTTATTCTCTTCATTTATAATGCAACTATGCTCTTATTAAGCACAACTAGTACATATAGCCAAAGATGAAATCTTTACCATAACTAGTATTGAGTGTCATCTCAATTTCATTAGCATCATTGTATGCAAACAACAATATGCTCTTAAAAACTTCCCGTAAACATTAATATCTATTGTGTAATGTTTGATGCCCTTCAACCTTTAAAGTTTCTTGGCTAAGACAATTTTCACAACAATTGAAAAATTCTTCATCTATAGAATTTGGAAGTTGTTCCAGATTTTAGGATGTGATTCTATAATCAAACATATTCTTTTAGAATTCTACAACATATATGATTTAAGAAATTAAACATAATACTCCCACTAGCTTTTAGGAATATTTAGAAATTATATTATTTTAATTATAAATCAAAACATGGATTTAATAATTAAACATAAGAGTAATCTTCTAGATGCATCCATGATGAGGCGAAAAATGATCCGTTTTTAGGGGTTCATTTAAGCCCGGAATTGAATTTATTTGATCAAATATTGCCCTAAATCGTTCTTTTTGTGATTTTAGGTATTTTGGAGTGAATTCTAGAAAAGGAAGCATTTTGGACGTTTTTGAAGCATAAAAGTGAAGAAAACATCAAAGTCTTTATTTTCCTTGTTGGGAACAGTACCTGACGGCGTCACCAAGTTCTACATGACGGCGTCAAGAGGAAAACAAGAGGTGAAGTGGATAGAGTCCATGACGATCCAGAGAGTTTTTACACTAGGGCATGACGGCGTCACCATAGGCCGTCATGGTCCCTTTACACATGACGGCCCAGAGGAAAATTGCTCTTGATGGCGTCAGATCTGGATCTAGGCAATCCGATATTATTATGGGCGGCGAGTTGACGGCGTCAGAATTCTCTTCTTGACGCCGTCACATTGGAAAATCTATATATAGTTTTGTAATTTTCATTCAAAAAAAGAGGACAATTTTAGTGATAACTTGGAGAAACCCTAGCACGATTTTATCAGTATTTTCAAGGGTTTTTACCCTTTGAAACCTTTCATGTTCAATTAAGATAAGTATCCTTTCAATTCATTCAATATGTCTATGTATTGTTTGAACATATCTTACGCTTCTCTTGATTTTAACATGCTAGGCTGGATCTCTTGTGTGTTTGCTTAGATGTAGTAAAACCTAGATGTTGATTATGGTTGATTGCTTGTTTATAGTTGTTACGGATGAATGATTTCGATGTTAGGCTTAAGAAAACTGGCAGACTTCCATAGGGTAACATGCTTGAACGTCTTAAGAAACATGAACCAATGCGTACTAGGTTTTTATGGTTGTATTTAATGCATGAGCGAATTCTAATGATCCCATGTTAGGAGCTTCTTGCAGGCTCGACATAGGAGTGAAGTAGGAGCTTATAGAGTTAGGAAAGTACGTACGCCACCCCACGATTGGTATTAAGGAATATAACCTGTCATCCACGCAACTGTAACAAACTATCAACCTGTAAAAGATATCTAGGGAGTAATGAAATCTAAGTAAACACTATTTTCCCATTTATTGTTCACACCACATTAGTAATTAGCTTTATTTACATTTTTGTTCTTTTATTTTGATTGCATCTTTAGTTATTGGGTTAGTTGACTAGCAACTAATTCCGCCCATTCTTCCAAAACCCGAGATTTTATTTACTTTTATAAAAATATAAAAATACAAAAAAGAATCATCCCTCACCTCTAGACTTAAGTTTTAGGCTTTGCAATCCTAGCGACACTATTCCTGAGTTGAACGATCAATCCCCCGGTACTTGTCACTATACTATACTACAACGATCAGGTACACTGCCTGGTGGGGGTTGTAAGCTTCTCGAGATCCCTTGAGAGGTAAAGCCTGGTGCAATTCCCACGCATCAAGTTTTTGGCGCTGCAGCCCGGGGAATAGTTATTGTCTAGGTTACGATTTCTTTTTATTAGGTCTACTTGCTAGATTCCTTTCTAGTAAAACTTTTATTTTTAGGTTTTCTTTAGTCTATCTATTTCTTCGTGTCTTTGTTCGTAACTTTTACCATCCGACATCATGGAAGGTGGTAACATCTTTGAACCCATCAACCCACCCCAACAAGACCACCACAAAACCCACCACTAGCAAACCAACCTCTTAGGCCCCGAACCCTAGGAGAGTATTGCCGACTGATGAGTGTGTAAATACTCATCATTTTTAGTCAAATCTGAACTGCAAAACGATTAAAAACACTAAAAAACACATCAAAATACGAAGAAAATCCCAAAGATCATGTTTTATATGTTTCTGATGCAAAACGAGTGAAAACAAACGAAAAACAAACAAAAATTGCATATTTGGCTGTTTCAGTCTCCCAACTTTCAAAGTTTTACAAAACTAGTCTCCGAGCATTTATTTCAAAGAAAAGTCAACCCAAACTCTTTAAAAGTCAAATGATAACACAAATGATCTTTGGGTGAAAACTTTTGGGAAATTACACATTTGGTCCCCATACTTTGGCAAATTTGCAGTTTTGGTCCTTGGAGTTTCAAATTTGGAAAATTACATTTTTGGTCCTTTGGTTTATCTAACTTGACAGGTTTGGTCCTTTTGATGACTTGGAGATATTTACAAAACCAACCCTCAAGTTTCAGCAAGTTTGCAAGTTTGGTCCTTGGAATTTTCTAAACTACAAACCAAACGAACACCCTTTGTAAAGTAAATACCCAATACTCTCATCAGCCCGAAAACAAACCAAGCCCACCAAACCTTTATACGTTTTTATATAAAACATATCCCATTGACCAGTCAAACCAACACCATCACTCTCACCTCCCATCCCTGTCTTATTTCCACCCCATGACTGCAACCATCCAATACTCCCATCACCATCCTCCCATCACCCTCAAGCACCAACCCCAATCCTACTACAACCCCCCTCTCACTCACAAATGGTACCTACCTCTGCCACGTTGGCAATCCACATCCTTCAATTGGGCGCCAAAAATCAAGTCAAGGGCTATGATTACTTGGAAGATGAATCAAAGGCTGGAATTCAATCTAAAGAAACACAAGAAGGCATCCAATGCTGCTTTATCTCTGAAAACAAGCAAAGGCAGATGTGGACAAAAGATGATGAAGGGAAACCCTAGTTCTAATAATATAAATAGATGTTGAGATGTAGCCATTGATGGCAGTCAAGTTTTTTACGTATGTTATAATCTTAATTTAGGTTTTAGCAGTAAAAAAATTAGGTTTTAATAGTCAAGTAATTAGGTTTTTATTATCAGTGGTGTATTAAAAGCTTTCAATATCTTTAAGTTTTCAAGTGTCTTGTATTTGTTTTCTCAATTCAATGAAGGAGTAAAAGTTCTTTTATCTTGTTGTCATAATTATTCTCTGCTTATCATAGCCCTTTGATTCTGTCTTGAGTTAGTTTAATCCTAGTTTGCACTTAATTATCGAATTTTAGCTTAACTTTTTGGGTTAAAATTGTTCATCACATCTTGGGGTAAAGTCAGTAGAAGTTAGGAGTTGTTGGTGCTTGTGTTCACTTATTACAGTCGATTTTACATGCCTTCTAAGTCCTTGTTTAATAGTTTCTAGTTGCAAGTAGGTTTAACCAAATTTCTATATACTTGATCTGTCATTTGTATGCTTAACTTTAGATATGTTGGAATATGTTTGGAGGTTTGGAACTAGTCTTACTAGTATATTGTAGTTTAGGCTTCTCAAAACTGAGACCCTTTTGTATTTCATGAATGAATTGGTGGGTTAATTTTGGGCTTCAAAACTGCATTTTGACCCATTTTAGGTCTGCTACTTAGACACTCAACCAACAGTCCCCATCATATCATAAATTTAGCAAGTTAGAATAGGGTTTAGTTTATAATCTTTTGACTTCAGGTAGCTTGCAATATAATCTTCAAGTATTGTAGCTTATTTTGTAGTTTATAATTCTTTTGATTAGTCTAGTTTTGCCTGCAAATTGTACCAAATTGCTCTCGCAACCCACCTGTTCCATCCCCCTCCTTCTGATCTCAGAATTAGGTACACTAGAGGAGCAATTAGGATTTAATTCTAGGATTGCTTGTAGTGCCTAGTTTAGATTTTGAGAATTTCAACTTGTCTCACCCCTGGCAGCCTATCTTGAAGCTTATTATTGGAGTGCAAAAAGCCTCATCCAGGCCTGCATTTTGTACCCGTTCATGGCTGCTGTTGACAACAACAGGGCTGTGAGGTTGTTAGCAGCCTTTGTAAGTTTTGTAAAGGCTTCTATTTGGCCAAAGATTGCTCTTGTAGGTCCTTTGATAGCGTAAGCTTATATTTCAGTTTTTTTTTACAAGTACTTATTGTTTTTTTTTAGCTTATCTTAGGGTTCAGAATCAACCCATAGGGCTGTTTGAGTTTGTATTTAGCCTTGCAATGAACCTGAACTGCATGCTGCTTACTGAGTTTGTTTGATTTATGTTTTCTCTTTGATAATTGTTGTTGTAAGTGACTCCATCATTGTTGATAGTTGCTATTGTTTCTTAGTTGCTTAAGTTTCTATAAGCTTTTTGGTTTATTGGCTATTGGTGAAAGCTGCTACTACTTTGGCTTATAATAAATCAAAACATCCCACTGTTGGTTTTCAAACTTTGCACAGGCTCAGTTTTAGCTTTTCATCAAAAGTCGTTTTTCAAAAGTTTGATATTTTTGTTGTTAAAATTAGTCTGTAGAAGAAAATTTAAAAAAAAAAATGTTTGAGAAAAATTGCAAAAGGTGGGGATCGACCCCCTGACCTCAGGCCTCCATCAGACACAACACACACACTCAATACCAACGTGCCCTAGGGACTTTTCTCAATTGTCTTCCCTCATTAATTCTTTTATTATAGTAATTGCTTTTATGTCTTTTTAGCTTATCTAATCTGTTTTAGCTTTTATCAGCTTATTTATTGTAGCTTTTTCCAAATTAGCATTTTTATTAAGTTTGTATTAGTGTTAAGTAATTTCCATGAAAATTTCGGATTTTTCTCATTATTAGATTAATTATTAGAATTTTATTTAGTTAAATTAGAATAATTAGAATTTTTATAGAAAAGTTAATTTTCTTTTTTCTAAAAATTTCTTTTATCTTTTAGTACGTTAGAAAATTGTTTGGAAACCCGTAGGACCTTTGTAGCACAAAATTCACGTTTTATTTTGCGCACTCGCGTAATTTTTAAACAAACGTTACGTTTTCAATTTAGTTTACGTTTTAGGATTCCCGATACCTAATTATGATTTCCCGTAGTGTTTTAGGTATTTCTTAGTTAGTTAGTTGCCTTAGGTTAACTTACTTTCACTTTCATTAGTTAATTTTTCAAATTCGTTAATTTAACGTATCGTAATACCAAATACCCTTTCCAATCATACAAGATTTTAATCTCAATCTCATTCGAAGCTTTCCATTCACACCTCGTTGGGGTACGACCCGGGAAATCACTTCCCGGTCTCACAATTTGAATATCACTTTCACAAGTTTTGCGAGGTAATCATTTTCCTAAACGGTTTACTCGTGTTACTTCACGTTTATTTGTCTCACGACAAATTAAACCTCACGTTTGTTGATATTTTGATAAATTGTTGTTTGCAATGTTGCAAAAAATGGCCTACAAGGCCTTGTAATCACCGATTCCAAGCTACAAGGCCTGGAACTTGGAGACATTTACAAGGAAGTCGGCCGATTAATCGGCGGTTACAAGGTTTTGGGCCGATTAATCGGCTAAAAAACGTAACTCGGCCCCTGACCGCCTCAGGACCGATTCACGATTTTTGCAACATTGGTTTGCACACACCAAAACACAACGAATCAAATGGCGCCGCTGCCGGGGAGGCTGTGTGTCGAAAGTCTCGATAAGGTTTAGACGATTAGTCTTGTAGAACCTTCGCAAGAAGTTACGCTTTTATAAAACGTATAAAAAACCAAAAATATTTTTCTTTTGTTTCTATTATATGTAGTATATCTATAAAAGATAAGAAAAACACAAAAAGATTTTCCCGTTTCTTTGTTTAATAACAACAACATTAAAATCTTACCACCGCAAACCAAGGCAGAACACCTACCAACTGGGGGTGTGACCATAATAAGTTCCCAAACAAAAGATCAAAACTTACCTTTGTATCACTTGCGTTTTGGAAAACTTTTAATCGAGAAACACACTTTAAGAGGAGTCGAAACGGTATGTGGCGATCCAACGAACTTCGCCCAGTGAGAGATCCATTCTTCTCTCCCGCTCCTTTGTGCGTTTTTCTTTAGAAGTCGACCTTGCATTTGTGATTATTGGTTTAAGTTCCCCTGTCTTTATGAGTTGGTCTTGTTTTAATTGTTGTGCTTTTCGAAAAACCCAAAAATAATCTTCGTCTCCTATACGTTTAATTCTCGCCTTCTTATACCTCCCTCATTAATGTTTAATTCTTATGTCATCACTCGACTATAAATGTTTTCATTGTGAAGGTCCGGTGGATGACAATCTTCGCTGTTACAAGTGTGGGTGTGAGCGGTGTGGAAGTAATATTAGAGACGGATTTTGTAAATGGGGCAAAGCATATCCGAATGCTTTCAATAATTCTCAAAATTCTTCCGACTACCCCTCACATCCCGATATACGTACTATTAATGGCAAACCGTCAAGAGTCGATCCACACCTCTCACGATTTACGATTCGAAGTTTATCAAGCAAACGTACTGAGCTTAAAATGGTGACTAAAATAAACGACTTGCCTGATCATCACGTTTATCAAGAACAAAAATCGGGGACCATAACGGAAGTGGTAGAAATTCCTAGCTCTCAGAGCACACCACTTGTCCCACCTCCAGATTTTTCAAAATGTTCTTCGAGACTTGATAATCATTCGAATTATTTTGTTGATTCTTTGAATAGTCCGATTCCTTCTCTAAGGCAATCGTTTATTCCTTGCGTCGGTTGTGGTGAGCCAGTTTTCGGTCTACCATGTCGTTGGTGCACGTGTGAACGATGTGGTAATGATATTCAAAACGGAAGTTGTTTGTTTTGTGGTTCGAGTAATTCATTCGCTTACAATTCTATTCCAAGCTTCTGCAATGAGCCACAAAACAATTTCATTTCATATGAGCATAATCCGTATTATCAAAATTGCAATACCGAATCGTTTCAAAATGCACCAACTTCACAACAATACGGTTGTGAGTATTGTGGAGGTCCGCATTTTAGCATCGATTGTCAAACTAGGAATCTTTTTCCTTGTGACAACAATTATCAAAACCAACCTCCACAGTACCAATTGATTCAAACAACCCCTCATGAAACTCAGCAAGACCTGTGTCTAAAGGTTCTTGATGCAATTAAAGAATTTAAGGAGGGGTTAGCTACTACATCGTTTCAAGAATCTCATGAGAAATCAATGGCAGAATTACTTGCTGAAGAACGAGATGCTAGAAACAAAATGAGCATGGAAGAATTACTTGCTGAACAAAGAGCAGCTAAAATACGTGCCAATCTTCGCTATGCTGCTCTATATGATGACGATGATGACAGTGATGATGACGAAGATAACATTGTCATTATTCAAAAAGATTCATTAGATTCATCAGTTGTAATTCCTTCCATTGAAAATCAGGAAGAAAATAATGTGACAGAGAAATTACTAGCATAAGATCAAATGGAACTTGTACAATCCATGAATACTAGCTCCTCTCAACTCCCTCAATCTATTGATATCACACCCGAAGTTCACACTCACTCTCTAAATATGGGGGATGAGCATCTTAGCACTGTTCCTGTAACGGAATTGGACGAATTCATAAATTCTAGTGGTGAGAACCTTGTCCCAATCCTAGGAGAGTCACAGGGAACTTTTGATCATATGTGTGATTCACCTTCCCCTCCTGAAAATCCAAAAGATCATTTTGAAACTTTCTTCGACTTTGATGATGAGTGTACATCTTATGGAGAAGTTGAGTATCTAGAGGCATCACTGCCTCATTCTGATATTGACCTTCTCCTTGAGGAGTTCACAGATGAACTTACTCACATCAATCCACTTCCATTGGGAAGTGATGATGATCTGTTTGATTTCGAAGCCGATCTGGGAGAAATTGAAAACCTTTTAAATTCTAATCCCAACATCGAGCTTAGTACTTCACATACTGATGAAAATTCTTTATCTTCTGGAAACATCAGTCATGCGGAAGGATTACCTTCTGAGCTAGTCAGCTTAGAAGAAGAGAATGATGAAACTGACACTGAAATCAATGATGAAGCCCTTCGTGCTACATTATTAAATGTCAGTCACCTCATCTCTAAAATTGAGGCTTTCAAAAAGAAACCCATTTCATCTCCTATCCCCATTAAGGATAGTGATATTTTCTCCGATGATCCTATTCCGGAGTTTGAAGCCTTTATGTTTGATCCTATAGGAGAGAAGATTAGTGGCAGTGCCACTTCTCATTCTCATAATTCTCTCCCTGATTATGAATCATTTACCTTTGATGAGTTCTCCTGTGAACTCACTCACATCGATCTCGAATACGATTCATTCACCTTTGATGAGTTCTCTTGTGAACTCATTCATATCATATCTCCACCGGAGTATGATCACTTCTACTTTGATCTAGACACGCCCAGGATATGTCTTGATCACATGAGCTTAAATGATGAGATTCATGATGATGAATCCATTAATCCTCCTCCTGATGATGATGAGTTAGTCAAGATGTTTATCATGACTTTCTTTCTCTTTTTAACCTATCGGGTGACTTCTCCTGTTCTTCACTCCTTCGGGAATGAAGACATTATATTTGACCCTGGCATCACCGCTTATAGTTTATACTATTTTGAGCCGGGTACTTATCTCATCGGTGTGGAACTTTCACGTGCTTCAAATGTTTGTCCAAACATCTTGAATGAAAGTCTGATGGAGATTGTTTCTTCCACATCTTGCTCCCCCAAGAACCAATGAATTCGGGGTCGAGTCAAGCTAGTGACTCAGTAAACAAAAACAGTAGCATGTACTTAGGGTTTTCACCCTAAGTGTGGGGGAGTTATCCCTACTATGGTTACCAACAAAGTGAAAAACAAAAATGGTGTTTTCACATTTAGCTTGTAATGTTGCCCTTTTACGTTCAAAGAGTCGGCAACTCGGCATAATAGCCGGGACTTTGAATATTGAGGACAATATTCAATTCTAATTGTGGGGGGGGGGGGGGGGGGGGGGGGGGGAATTCTAGCGAATTTTACCACATTTTACCATCTAGTACCCCCGTTTTTGGCCAAAAATTTTTAAAAAATTTTCACTCAAGTTTCAAAATTTTTTGTGGTTATCAGTCCGCCATGTCTAAACAACAAAAGGATTGGCTAATCCAGGAGCAAACGGCTCTTGGTAAAGATATATCAAATCCGTTTATGGCTTACAATTTGCCCAAAATTGTATGGTACCTCAACTCCCCATGTCCTCAATAGTAAATGAGTTGGCTAGCCCGCAAGATTATGGCTTGTGGTAAAGGCAGTAGAAAAACCATAATTGGTAATCAACTCACCAAGATGTTGACTGTTCCATCAAGAGTTGGCTAGTCCAGAAGCAAACGACTTCTGGTAAAGACAAATCAAAACCGTTGAAAGCTGGTGGTTTGCTAAAAATCACATGGTCATCGGATGGACCATAACTCTTACTTGAACCCAAAACATCCGGCTACTCCAGAAGTGTCACAATTCGTAATTTCAGGTCCTTGTTCAGATGTCGAAATTTCATTATTCATCTCGGAAAGTTACTATTCGTCAGTCATTCACCGATCACTATTCATCATTTTTTGTGTTAGTTTGAGATTTCGAGAAGCGTTCATGAATTTACTATTCACATGACACTATTCATTTCCAGAAAGAAAACACTATTCATGTACTTTATTCATTTCATCGTAAATTTAGTTTACGGATATTTAAATTCGCGAAACCAGTCAGGTTTAGCTGCGAATTCATGCATCATCAGTAGGGACACTTCATATGGACTAGAAATGGCTTACATATCATTACAATAGCATTTGCATACTATACCACTCGTAGGATATTCAAATTAATACTTTTGATATATTTGACTTTTTACGTATGTTTATTTTTAAATAAACGTTAACACGCGACCAATAATGTGAATAACATGTCCAACACTCCCGACTATGATCCCAATATATTTTTATATTCATTTTAATAATATATAAATTATATTATTAATTTACCCGGTATTTTGGAAATTTATTTATCTCGTATCGTAAGTCTAATATAATTACGACGGTTTTCGTAAAAACTAAACAATAATTATTCCGACACTCAATACTTGTACCAAACATATTTTCACAATTTTTTTGACTTTATTATGTCCCAGTTAACTTCTTTAAAATTTATTTCTAGCAAACTCGGTACCTGATATCCTTTAAAACTAATAATATGTAATTAAATCCTACACCAAAGTCAAGATTTTCTTACAAAATCTTACAATATTCACCCACCTCCTCCCTTTTCTCTTGATTTCAGCCGATTGGCTCCCTCCCCCAAAGTCCACACATTGAAAATCTTGCACCAAAATCTCACCAACTTATATCACCTTTATTTTCAAGACTTTATCACATAGTCATTATTTTCAAAGTGTGAAACAAAATATCCTCTCCTCCTCTCTTCCTTTTGGATCCGGCCAAGCTCCAAGGAGAACCAAGAAATCAAGATTTTTCAAGATCAAGTAATTTTACAAGTCCTATTAGTATTGTAGTTATGGTTTTGAAATAAAAACCTCAAGGATAATTAAGTATTTTTCATCAAAAACTCTCTAATCTTTCAAGTAAGTATACAAAACTCATTTTTATAATTTTACCAAGTTTTCATAATGATCATATGATTTATATACAAGATCTACATGCATATGTTAGTTATACCACTCCATTTTATACTTATATAACTTTTTGAGCCCTAGAAGTAGATTATAGGTAGATCCTTGTTAGATCCACTTGATTTATGATGTTTAGGAACCCATGACACCCTAAGAAGGTGTATGGTAAGATTAGACTAGATTTGTGGTGATTGAAGGTGATTTGGTTGAAGTTGAAACTAGATGGGAACCCTAGAAATGATTTTTGAAACAATATATATACCTACTGTCCATATTTTGAAAACGTGGGAAAATAAGTAGATGATGGGTAATTTTTGACCAAATATTTAGAAAATACTTTCAAAAACGAAGCCGTGGGCGAAAGAACGGATTAAAACGAGCTTATAACGAAGGAGATATGATTTTTGCAAGTTTAACGACGAAAACTATTTTCTGAAAATATAACGTGCTGTTGGACGATTTTCGACAGACAAAGAGAGGCGTTAGACGTGATCTAATGGAGCCGAACTATCAAAAATATATTAATACATGTTAAGACGAATCCGTGAATATAAAGAACGAGGAAAATGAACTTAAAGCGACAAAGTTATACACGTTTTAAAATCGTCAAAACTATATATATAATTATAGTCACTAATAGAAATAATAAAACTACATACTAAATGCTATAGTTTCTAGATTTCTTGTTCAAAAGCTATATTCTTAACTAATGAAGTACGTACGACCCAAGGATTATTTATGTGACTACTAGACGTTATTTCAAGGTTTTTAAGGCGATGAATATAACACTAACATTTTATATACGATATATTACGACAAGTTTCTATAAGTCTAGTTGGACTTATTTTTCCTAAGTATGGAATTTACCTACTTTGACAATAACAAGTATTTTCAAGTTACGAGTGGTATAGGTATCATGTGCATGAATATTCATTACATCATTTCATGATCTAAAGTAGATCATATTCATTCATTTAGGTTGCGGCTAGTGTTCGTGCCTTGTTGTCCCGATCATTTCATCTCATTGTACTATCACTTCAGGTGAGTTTTCATAGCCCAGTTTTAATTCAATATTTTGATTTCAAATCCCACGGGGGAGAATACATTGCATCACTTATTTTTGTACATGCCAAAGTATTAAATTCCTTACATTGCTTAAGTTGCCTTATTACCACGTCACGACAAGTCCCCTTTATTATCATGGACCGTTAATTAATCTACAAGCGAGAGTGAGTGAATAGATCTATTGAGGGTGACTCCTCCATCCATGTTTGGGTTGCTCCAACGGGAAAACGGATGCATTTCATGTCTAATATATTTAGAGTGTCTGGTAAACACTCATTTGGGGTCAAGTAACGTCTAGCTTCGGGGTCATGAGCTTAAGAGCCAATGTATTACTTTTGACATTTTGTCGGTTTACTTTATACTTGTGGCCAATGTACATACGATTTAACTTACAAACCTATGATTATTCACCAACATTATTGTTGACCGTTTTCGCAATGTATTTTCAGGTAATTAAGACATATTCTTCATGGCATGCATGGAGTCATATCATTGAGTAACAAGGATGACGCGTCTCATTTTGAATTTTCATGCACTTATGAACTATCGTTTGATTGTACTAAACTTATTTCCTTAAACTTTTCCAGATTTTTGGGACCTATGTTTTATAACTCTGAATATTTTAAATGAATCAAACGATGTATTTTCAAAATGACACTTTAGGTCGTTCAATATAACTGTAACTGTGGTGCTATGACAGTCACCCCCAGGTATTCCATTCCGCTGCCATTCAGGTATTTTGGGGGTGTAACAAGAAGTGATGGCTTATGGTAAAGATACTTCAAATCTATTAATTTTTCTCAAAAAGATTGCTAGGGACTAGCAATAATTTAGTGTGAGGGATTGATGAGTGTGTAAATACTCATCATTTTTAGTCAAATCTGAACTGCAAAACGATTAAAAACACTAAAAAATGCATCAAAATACGAAGAAAATCCCAAAGATCGTGTTTTATATGTTTCTGATGCAAAATGAGTGAAAACAAATGAAAAACAAACAAAAATTGCATATTTGGCAGTTTCAGTCCCCCAACTTTCAAAGTTTTACAAAACTAGTCCCTGAGCATTTATTTCAAAGAAAAGTCAACCCAAACTCTTTAAAAGTCAAATGATAACACAAATGATCTTTGGGTGAAAACTTTTAGGAAATTACACATTTGGTCCCCATACTTTGGCAAATTTGCAGTTTTGGTCCTTGGAGTTTCAAATTAGGAAAATTACATTTTTGGTCCTTTGGTTTATCTAACTTGACAGGTTTGGTCCTTTTGATGACTTGGAGATATTTACAAAACCAGCCCTCAAGTTTCAGCAAGTTTGCAAGTTTGGTCCTTAGAATTTTCTAAACTACAAACCAAACGAACACCCTTTGTAAAGTAAATACCCAATACTCCCATCAGCCCATCCAACCAAACCCTTCCCTTGGCCCAAAAACAAACCAAGCCCACCAAACCTTTATACGTTTTTATATAAAACATATCCCATTGACCAGTCAAACCAACACCATCACTCTCACCTCCCATCCCTGTCTTATTTCCACCCCGTGACTGCAACCATCCAATACTCCCATCACCATCCTCCCATCACCCTCAAGCACCAACCCCAATCCCACTACAACCCCTCTCTCACTCACAAATGGTACCTACCTCTGCCACGTTGGCAATCCACATCCTTTAATTGGGCACCAAAAATCAAGTCAAGGGCTGTGATTACTTGGAAGATGAATCAAAGGCTGGAATTCAATCTAAAGAAACATAAGAAGGCATCCAATGCTGCTTTATCTCTAAAAACATGCAAAGGCAGATGTGGACAAAAGATGATGAAGGGAAACCCTAGTTCTAATAATATAAATAGATGTTGAGATGTAGCCATTGATGGCAGTCAAGTTTTTTAAGTATGTTATAATCTTAATTTAGGTTTTAGCAGTCAAAAAATTAGGTTTTAATAGTCAAGTAATTAGGTTTTTATTATCAGTGGTGTATTAAAAGCTTTCAATATCTTTAAGTTTTCAAGTCTGCACTTAATTATCGAATTTTAGCTTAACTTTTTGGGTTAAAATTGTTCATCACATCTTGGGGTAAAGTCAGTAGAAGTTAGGAGTTGTTGGTGCTTGTGTTCACTTATTACAGTCGATTTTACATGCCTTCTAAGTCCTTGTTTAATAGTTTCTAGTTGCAAGTAGGTTTAACCAAATTTCTATATACTTGATCTGTCATTTGTACGCTTAACTTTAGATATGTTGGAATATGTTTGGAGGTTTGGAATTAGTCTTACTAGTATATTGTAGTTTAGGCTTCTCAAAACTAAGAACCTTTTGTATTTCATGAATGAATTGGTGGGTTAATTTTGGCCTTCAAAACTGCATTTTGACCCATTTTAGGTCTGCTACTTAGACACTCAACCAACAGTCCCCATCATATCATAAATTTAGCAAGTTAGAATAGGGTTTAGTTTATAATCTTTTGACTTCAGGTAGCTTGCAATAAAATCTTCAAGTATTGTAGCTTATTTTGTAGTTTATAATTCTTTTGATTAGTCTAGTTTTGCCTGCAAATTATACCAAATTGCTCTCGCAACCCACCTATTCCATCCCCCCCCCCCCCTTCTGATCTTAGAATTAGGAACTCTAGAGGAGCATTTAGGATTTAATTCTAGGATTACTTGTAGTGCCTAGTTTAGATTTTGAGAATTTCAACTTGTCTCACCCCTGGCAGCCTATCTTGAAGCCTATTATTGGAGTGCAAAAAGCCTCATCCAGGCCTGCATTTTGTACCCGTTCATGGCTGCTGTTGACAACAGCAGGGCTGTGAGGTTGTTAGCAGCCTTTGTTAGTTTTGTAAAGGCTTCTATTTGGCCAAAGATTGCTCTTGTAGGTCCTTTGATAGCGTAAGCTTATATTTCAGTTTTTTTTTACAAGTACTTATTGTTTTTTTTAGCTTATCTTGGTGTTCAGAATCAACCCATAGGGCTGTTTGAGTTTGTATTTAGCCTTGCAATGAACCTGAACTGCATGCTGCTTACTGAGTTTGTTTGATTTATGTTTTCTCTTTGATAATTGTTGTTGTAAGTGACTCCATCATTGTTGATAGTTGCTATTGTTTCTTAGTTGCTTAAGTTTCTATAAGCTTTTTGGTTTATTGGCTATTGGTGAAAGCTGCTACTACTTTGGCTTATAATAAATCAAAACATCCCACTGTTGGTTTTCAAACTTTGCACAAGCTCAGTTTTAGCTTTTCATCAAAAGTCGTTTTTCAAAAGTTTGATATTTTTGTTGTTAAAATTAGTTTGTAGAAGAAAATTTTTTTAAAAAGAATGTTTGAGAAAAATTGCAAAAGGTGGGGATCGACCCCCTGACCTCAGGCCTCCATCAGACACAACACACACACTCAATACCAACGTGCCCTAGGGACTTTTCTCAATTGTCTTCCCTCATTAATTCTTTTATTATAGTAATTGCTTTTATGTCTTTTTAGCTTATCTAATCTGTTTTAGCTTTTATCAGCTTATTTATTGTAGCTTTTTCCAAATTAGCATTTTTATTAAGTTTGTATTAGTGTTAAGTAATTTCCATGAAAATTTCGGATTTTTCTCATTATTAGATTAATTATTAGAATTTTATTTAGTTAAATTAGAATAATTAGAATTTTTATTGAAAAGTTAATTTTCTTTTTTCTAAAAATTTCTTTTACCGTTTAGTACGTTAGAAAATTGTTTGGAAACCCGTAGGACCTTTGTAGCACAAAATTCACGTTTTATTTTGCGCACTCGCGTAATTTTTAAACAAACGTTACGTTTTCAATTTAGTTTACGTTTTAGGATTCCCGATACCTAATTATGATTTCCCGTAGTGTTTTAGGTATTTCTTAGTTAGTTAGTTGCCTTAGGTTAACTTACTTTCACTTTCATTAGTTAATTTTTCAAATTCGTTAATTTAACGTATCGTAATACCAAATACCCTTTTCAATCATACAAGATTTTAATCCCAATCTCATTCGAAGCTTTCCATTCACACCTCGTTGGGGTACGACCCGGGAAATCACTTCCCGGTCTTACAATTTGAATATCACTTTCACAAGTTTTGCGAGGTAATCGTTTTCCTAAACGGTTTCCTCGTGTTACTTCACGTTTATTTGTCTCACAACAAATTAAACCTCACGTTTGTTAATATTTTGATAAATTGTTGTTTGCACACACCAAAACACAACGAATCACCGACCTAGCCACCAAGGCTATCGAAACACTATTGAGCTCACCCAAGGAGCCAATGTGTCTCCCTTGCGATCCGACACCAGCCGGTTGGTGCAAAGCGGATGTGCATTCCATGGACTTTGTTCCGAAGATCCTAATCAACATCTCAAGGACTTCCTTAAAATCGTAGATTCTATAAACCTTGATGTTACAACTAGAGAGTCGACCCGATTACGCCTATTCCAATTCTCTCTACGTGATCAAGCTAGTCAATGGCTTGAACGTTTACCCGTGGGATCCATCACCTCATGGGATGATCTCACCACTCGTTTCCTTGCTCAATTTTTCCCACCGGGGAGAACTACCAAGCTTAGAAATGATATCTTAATGTTCCAACAATGTCAAGGTGAAACTCTATATATAGCATGGACTCATTTCAAGGACTTACTCCAAAAAGTCCCTCATCATGGCATAGATCTTTGGCTCCAAGTCCAAATCTTCTATGACCATATCAATCTCTCCACAAGGCGAACCATTGACCAACCGGCTGGTGGTAAGCTACGTGATCTAAGTGTGGAAGAATCATGGGAACTCATAGAAGATCTTGCTCTCTATGACAACGAAAGTTGGAATGATCCCCGTGATTTGAACAAAACGGTCAAGGCAATATCTTTGCTTTCGAACAATTCTAGCACTCCCGACCGTAGGATCATGGAACTTGAGGACCAAGTCAAGTTTCTCATGAAATCTTACGAAGCTCCTAAACCTTCAAGCCAAGTGAACAAAATCACTTCTTCATGCGAATTATGTAGTGGTCCCCATGACACTCGTGATTGCGTGGAACTCCCCAGAACAGCTTTTGCGGACTACGCATCCTCGCGTACCGACGAAGCGGGAGATAAGTGGTACACTTTCAAACCCGAGCCAAACCCTTACGGTGATTCCTACAACCCTTCTTGGAAAAATCACCTGAACCTTAGGTGGAAACAAAACCAAAACAATTCTTCCAATCCGCCTAATCGTTACCAACTAAACGGTCCACCCTCCAACCGTACTTTCAACAACAATCCTTCTAATAACTATGGTAGTACCAACAATCTTGAAGGATTGATGTCCAAATTTATGGCATGTTAAGAAGCTCGCATATCTAAGTTTGAAGCCGATTTCAAACAAAAGCAAAGCGAGATGACCACAAAAATTGACACATTGTTGAAAGTTCTCAATGACCGAGAAATAGGAGCACTCCCAAGCGACACGGTCAAGAACCCGAAACTAAACGTTAATTCCATATCATCAGTTTCGTCACCCACTTCTTGTCCGCAATACTACTCGGTTAAATAAATGAACATGTGTTTCAAGCAAAACCAAATTCTTCAAAAGGACCAATCAAATGAAACACCCAATATCAAACCGGTTGATATGTGTCTTTTTGCACATATCTTTTCGTTTAATTTTCGAGTCAAAACGATTAAAAAAAACACTTCAAAATGGTCAAATAACATCACAAATACCCTTGGAGTGTGTTTTTGCGTATTTCAGATGCAAAAGGATTGAAAAAATTGAAAAACAATAATGTTTGCATAAATGGCAAGTCTAGTCCCTCAAGTTTCACAAATTGACAAAATTGGTCCTTGGTAAAATAATTTTGAAAGAAAAGTCAACCCGAGTCCTTTGAAAGTTAAAAATTTATCAAAAACGGTCCTTGGGTAAAAAGTTTGGAGAAATTACAATTTTGGTCCCCGAACTTTGGAAATTGGAAATTGTGGTCCTCGGGTATTTCATTATGGAATATAAACTTCAAAGGTTCTTGGAAAATTGAGACTTGGCAAATAAAATCCTTGGAAATAACTTTGGAAAGATGGCAGGATTGGTTGTTAATTTTCAGAAATGGCAAGCTTGGTCCTTGGGCTTAATAATCCTACAAAATCAAACGGACTCAAGTTTTATTATAACCCAAAACACTATTCCTAAAATCCACTAAAAACCCAACTACACCTAGCCCATCACCACACCCCAGGCCCAACTCCACAAATCAATCCAATCTAACCTAATTTACGTTTATAATAAAACGTATTCCCTAGTCAACCTTGGTCAGACATTACCCTGTTTTCTCCTTCATCCCATTACCCTGCGTACAACACCCCCCCCCCCCCCACCTTTGAACCTGCTACACGCCTCCTTCTCCTCAAAAGCACCCCTGGCATCACATGATACCAACTCCAGGTCATCAATCCATGTGACCTTTTGGGCGCCAAAACCAACAAAGGGCTGAGATGATTTCTTGATTTAATCCAAGGGCTGCGATTCGTTGTAATGAAGCAAAAGGTGGTGTTACAGCTTTTTTCACAGTAAAAAGGAGCACAAGGCTGAAGCATACAAAAAACCCTAGCTTGTTACATTATAGATAGATGAGATTATAAGCCTTGAAAGGCAATTAGTAAAGTAGGTAGTAGGAGTAGTAGTAGTTTAGTTTATAGTTTAGTTTAAATCAGTTCAAGTTTTTTTAGTCAATTAGAAAACCTCTGTATTTTGTAGAAACTCAATTTAATGCAATTTGAAGTTCTTATATTACTTGGCTAAATTTACCTTTATGATTTTTACATTATTCTATTGCTTAGTTTTTGTTTAAGTTGCTTATTTGTGATTTATTTGGCTTGGTTTATCAGTTGTTTTCTAAATCGTAACACCATTTGGTCTCTTGTTTTATTTGCATCAGTCACCCAAAACCCCTTTTGCATCACTGATTTTAGATAAGCTCTGGTAGGATGTAGTGTTTACCTTTGGTTGCACAGGTTCTTTGTAGTTTAGACTTTGCAAATTTCAACTCATTTTTGGAATTAGGTCATTTGGTAAAGCTCATCTTTGGCCTGCCTTAGTCTTTTCCCAGTTAACTGTCCCAAGCAACCATTTTGGATTTTAATTTTAGTTGAGGAAAAGTTGTTTTTAGGCTTTAATTTTTAGTCATACAAGAAGTTAGTAGTATAGAATTCCTAGTTGTAGCTTTAGATTTGATTTTCAAGCCTATTTGTAGCTTATTTTTGGGCTGCAAAACCCCCCACCTTGACCTGTTTTTGGTTGAATCAGATTAGTATAGTGGTTCTTTTTAGTTTATTGATTGCTGTAGTTGTTCAAAATTGGTTAATTATAGCTTGTTAGGATTAGTGGTAAGTAGATACTAGCTCATTAGAATTTGTTCAAATCTATGTGAGCTTATGGAGCTTACATCAGTTAAGTGTTTTTCTTTTTTGGGTCAAGATTTTGTTTCATCTTGCATACCTGTTTAGTACTAACCTTCTTTTAATTTTATCATGGTTTGAACTTCTTGTTTGGTTGATGTTATTGCTACTGTTTAGATTGAGTTTGTGTTTGTTCCCCTTGGTTTTTACTCATTTAGCTAGCTGCTATGATTCAAAAAAGCTCACTTGGGCATAAAAATTCATCACTGTTGGTTCTTGAAGCTTGCATAAGCTTGAGTTAAGCATTTTCAGAAAAATTGTTTTATAAAAGTTGGTTAGTTTTGGTGTTTAAATGTTTTGCAAGTAGAAAATATCAAAAAGAAAAATAAAAAGCAAAAAGGGTGGAAGCAAGAATCGAACCTGTGACCCCTTGGTTGGCTGAGCAGAACAAACACAACACCATCCCATACCATCTGTGCTAGTTACTACTTTTTGTTAATACTTTCTCTTAATTATTTATTTAATGTAGTTAATTTTATTTGCTTATTAACTTTTCAGCTTATATTTTGCTTATTATCTGCTTATTACAACTGCTTTTCACCATTTTTTTAGTTTTCCTAGCTTATTTATAGTATAGTAGAGTTTCCATAATTTTCTTAGATTTATTTGAATTTTTTTACTATTTACTAAGCATTTATTTATTTTAAATTGTTTTCAATTCATAATAAATAATTAAAAAAGCAAAAAAATATTTTTCTTTTCCCAAAAGTTTTCTTTTATCATTAGAAAAGTAGAAAAATCATTTTTATGCCCGTAGGGTTAGTGTAGCATCAAATTCACTTTTTATTTTGCGCACTCGCGTTTGATTTAAATTAACTTTCGCGTTTTTATATTTAGATTACGTTTAGAGTTCCCCTATTCCCGATTATTGTTCCCGTAGTCTTTTAAGTAGATTTTAAGTTTTATTTTCGTTTCCTTGTTTGTATTCCTCGTTTAGTTGCGTTTGTTTTATTTTTCGTACGTTATTTGCAATTTGTTGTAATTCCACAATACCAAATAATCAAAACCATTCCTTACAAGTATTTTAATCTCGAATCTCACACGATATTGCCTATTCGCACCTCGTTGGGACACGACCCAGGTAATCACTTACCCGGTATCACATATATATATTGTATTCACGAGTTTTCGCAAGTTAAACTTTTCCTAAAGGTTAATCAGCGAATTCCACTCACGACTACTTTGTACTCCCTCCGTCCCATAAAAACTGTCCAGTTTGACTTTTCAGAGTCAAATTGGTTCAACTTTGACCTTAAATATTTTTAATGTGTTATATAATACTTGATCAAAAATTATACCAATGAAAAACACACTTAAAACTCAATCCATTCATATATTTTTCATAAAGTATTATATAATACTCACAAAAATAAATAAGGTCAAAGTTGAACCAGTTTGACTCTGAAAAGTCAAACTGGACGGTTTTTATGGGACGGAGGTAGTATATTTTTTATACGCACTCAAAAACGCATTATCAAAATGGCGCCGCTGCTGGGGAGGTTGTGTTGCGACAATATCGTTACGATTTTAACGATTAGTGACTTGTAGAACCTTCGTCAAGAAGTTATCGTTTTCAAAAACTTATAAAACACAAAAATATTTTCCTTTTCTTTTGTATATATATATCTATCATATAAAAAATACAAAAACATTTTCCGTTTTTCTTGTTAAATAAAAAAGTAAGCATAAAACACACCGCCGAGAACCAAGGCAGAACACCTACCAACTGGGGGTGTGAACATTAATAAGTTCCCAAACAAAAGATTAAAATTTGCCATTGTATCCTTGTGAATTGGTGTACCTTTTTCAAAAAAGCCATTTACATTGTGATTATTGGTTTAAGTTCACCATTGTCTTTTTTAGTTGGTCTCGTTTTAATTGATGTGTTTTTCGAAAAACCCAAAAATATTTTTCCTTACCCTCTATCCGTTTGATTCTACCTTCTTATACCCCTCTCATGTATAATTCTTATGGCGTCTCTCGGCTACACGTGTTTTCACTGTAAAAGCCCGATTGAGAATGGCTATCGTTGTTGCCGGTGTATTTGTGAGAAGTGTGGAAATAATTGTAGTAACAGCTTCTGCACTACGTGCAATTTGTTCATAAATCCAAATTCTCTCAATGATTCACCAAATTCTTCCAAATACCCTTCAATGCCTGAGATACGCGCTATTAATGACAAACCATCAAGAATTGATCCTAACCTTTCAGGATTTACGGTTAAAGGTTTGTCAAGCAGACGTACAGAGCTTAGAGCAGTGACTGAAAAGAACGACTTGCCTAATCTTCGCGTTTATCAAGAACAAAAACCAGAGACCATAACGGAAGTGGTGGAAATTCCTAGCTCTCAGAGCACACCACTTGTCCCACCTCTGACTTTTATTCCTTGTGTCGGTTATGGTGAGCCGCTTTTCGGGTTGCCATGTCGTTGGTGTACATGTGAACAATGTGGTAATGATATTCAAAACGGAAGTTTGTTTTGTGGTTCGAGTAATTCATTCGCTTACGATTCTAATCCGAGCTTTTGCAATGAGCCACAAAACAATTTCATTTCATATGAGCATAATCTGTGTTATCAAAATTGCAATGCTGAATCATTTCAAAATGCACCAACTTCACAACAATACAGTTGTGAGTATTGTAGAGGTCCGCATTTTAGCACCGATTGTCAAACTAGGAATCTTTTTCCTTGTGATAACAATTATCACGACCAACCTCCACAATACCAAACTTTTGAAACACAACCTCAACCATTTCCTCAAGAAATTTTGCAAAATGTTTTAAATACTTTAAATGATCTTAAGGATTTGGTTAACAAACCTGCTCTGGAAGAACCTCGTCCGAAGTCTTACAAAGGAATACTAACTGAAGAAGCAGAAGAAGCAGCTAGAGTAAGATTTCGAATGCGTAAAACTATCATCTACGATGACGATGACGATAGTGATGATGAAGATACCCTTGATATTCGTCAAGGCTCATCAAATTCATCAGTTGTGGTTCCTTCCATGAAAAATCAGGGAGAAAATAATGTGACGAAGTCACTAGCCGTTGATCAAATGGAACTTGAAGAATCCATAACTGCTAGTACTTCTCAACTCCCTCAGTCTGTTGTTATCACACTCAAAGTTCACACTCACTCTCTAAACATGGGGGATGAGCATCTTAGCACTGTTCCCGATAAGGAATCGGACGA
Organism: Artemisia argyi; assembly: GCA_030686995.1. Taxonomy (NCBI): domain Eukaryota; kingdom Viridiplantae; phylum Streptophyta; class Magnoliopsida; order Asterales; family Asteraceae; genus Artemisia; species Artemisia argyi. The sequence goes on from CM060678.1 coordinate 28,832,831, forward strand.
ATTCATAAAGTCTAGTGTTGAGAGCCTTGTCCCAATCCCAAGAGAGTCACAGGGAACTTTTGATCATATGTGTGATTTACCTTCCCCTCTTGAGTGTTCAAACGATCATTTTGAGACTTTCTCAGATTTTAATGATGATTGTACATCTCATGGAGACATCGAGTATGTTGAGGCATCAGTTCCACATTCTGATGTTGATCATCTTCTTGAGGAGTTCGCTGATGAACTCACTCACATCAATCCACTTCCAACAGGGAGTGATGATGGTCACCTTGATTTCAAAGCCGATCTGGGAGAAATTGAAATCTCCTATATCATGATCTGTCACTCACTTCTTATCCCAGCAGTCCAATAGAGAATGATAATCACTTGTTTCCCGAATCATTCAAAACAACTCTCATTAATCCTCTGTTTGAATTCGAATATGAATTCACTATGATTTCTGATAATCCAATCTTTGATATTCAGAATGAGGATTGTGATGAGTCCACAGCGGAACAAGAGTTCATAGATTTACATCTGGTGATTGATTCTCCTTCCGAGGAGTTCTCCGATGAACTCACTCATATCATATCTCCACCGGAGTATGATAACTTCCATTTTGATCATGACTGCGAGCTTAAACGATGAGATTCATAATGAAGAAATTATGGATTCTCCTGTGGGTGAGGATGAGTTAATCATGATTTTCATCATGGTTTTCTTCCTTTTCTTCACCTATTCCGTGACGTCCTCTCTTCTTCACTCCTTCGGGAATGAAGACACTATATTTGACCCCGGCATTTCCATTTACCATTATCTTAAGCTGGGTACTTATCACATCGGTGTGGAACTTTCACGTGCCTCAAATGTTTGTCCAAACATCTTGAATGAAAGTCCGATGGAGATTGTTTCTTCCACATCATGCTTCCCCAGGAACAAATGAATTCGGGGTCGAGTCAAGCTACCGACTCGGTAAACAAAAACAGTAGCATGCTTATAGGGTTTTCAACCTAAGTGTGGGGGAGTTACCCCTGTTGTGGTTACAAATAAAGTGAAAAAAAAATGGTGTTTCCACATTTAGCTTGTAATGTTGCCCTTTTACGTTCAAAGAGTCGGCATAATAGCCGGAACTTTGAATATTGAGGACAATATTCAATTCTAAGTGTGGGGGGGTATTCTAGCAAATTTGATCACATTTTACCTTTTAGTACCCCCGTTTTTGGCCAAAAATTTAAAAAAAAAAAAAAAAAAAAAAAAAAAAAATTCACTTATGTTTCAAAAATTTTTGTGGTTATCAGTCCGCCATGTCTAAACGAAAAAAGGATTGGCTAATCCAGGAGCAAACGGCTCTTGGAAAAGATATCCCAAATCCGTTGATGGCTGACAGTTTGCCCAAAACTGTATGGTATCTCAACTCGCCATATCCTAAAAAGTGAAAGAGTTGGCTAGCCCGCAAGGTTATGGCTTGTGGTAAAGGCAGTGGAAAACCATAATTGGTAATCAACTCACCAAGATGTTGACTGTGTCCATCAAGAGTTGTCTAGTCCAGAAGCAAACGGCTTCTGGTAAAGACAAATCAAATCCGTTAACAGCTGATGGTTTGCTCAAAATCACATGGTTATCAGGTGGACCATAGTTCTTACTTGAACCGAAACACTTGGTGATTGATGCTAAACCACCTAACTTATATTGACCAAATAATGGTCAACAAAGTCAAATAGCCTAGGTCAATGCTCCGGGTAATATAAGGTATCACCAGGTCGTTAAGTCCCGTTGAAGTGTGAATTGTAACTTTAGCGTATTCGTGATCGGGTGATTATTCACAGAAAAGGGTTATGATCAAAATTATTTGGAAATTATTAACAAATATAGCTTACGAAAGCTAAGTGATTGATTACGGGAATTTGGATTACGAAGATTTGAGCTAAAACCTAAAAACGTACGTTTTAGTTATAAAACGTATACAGACGAACAAACCAAAAAGTACAACTGAAGGACTGGAAGGGGTAAAAGTGTAAATTTGATATTTTTACAATCCTAATAATTAAAGAAAGTTTTAAGAAAAATAAAAATGATTTTTACACTATTTAATTATTTAATATTAATTAATTACTAATTATCTATTTAATACTAATTAAATTAATTAGAATTATTAAAAATACTAAAAAGGCTTAGAAAATTAAGAAAATTTTTATAAATCTAATTAACCATCATGGGAATCCTAAAAAATTATAAAAAGTTAATTCTAAGTATTTTTAAGCTAATTAAATAATTATTAAGCTAATTACTTATTAATTTCTAATTAGAATAATTATATTATAAAAAATAGAAAATGAACAGTAAAAATTCTAGAAAAATTTATAAAAATGTTTTAACTAAACTAAAAAACTATAAAAATTATAAAAACTAGGTTATACTATTTAAAAACTAATTATGCTATTTAATTGATTAATATTAATTAAAACTAAATTAAACTAAAATTAATTAGAAATACCACTAAAAGACAAAATAAAAATCTGGAAAAATTTGTAAAATTATTTTAACTTAAAATGTAATTTCTAAAAATATAAAAGTGATATATTACTTAGAAATAAATTAAAAAGAAAATTAAATTGATAAATCCTATTAAATAGAAGCTATCACTATTTTTAAAGTTGGTTTTTTTGGATTTTTTCTTTTTCTAAACTAATTATAAGCTAAAAATAAGTACTTTTAATAAAGACACTTTCACTCCACCCCTGAAAATAAGCACTTGGAGTGCTTAATAACCTCACAGTTGACTTTTGTTGACTGTGAAGGATATTTAAGCTCAAAATGAAGAAGTGGGGTCCACAATGGTTTTTATTGGTTTCTCTGAGTGAGTTACACTATAATAAGCAAGAATAAGCCAACCTTGTGGCTTCAATAAGCCAAGAAAACACAAATAACCAGATTGCAAACTTGTTTCTGAGTCAGAAATGGGACAAGCTTTTGTGGTCAAACAATGTAGGGTCCACTGGTCTTATGGTCAAATAAAGGGTCAACCCTAGTTCCTGGTTAGGAGGGGGGTTGAATGATGCAAATTAGGGGCTGTGGGACCCACTGGGTCAGTCACAAAAGGCCACCAAAGTTGGGTTGATGGAGCTGGTATGCTGATGCAGGGCAAGTTCTTGCCCTGCAGTCCAATTCAAGGGGCAAATTGGTCTATTAGAAAAAATTGCAAAAATTAAACAAGGATGGAAATCAAAAGTTCAACTGGTAGAAAACACCTCTAACAAGTTTCACATGCTCAATCTTAGTACAAAATTCATGAAAATTCACCCAATTTTGATGAAAATCTGGGTTGAGTACTTTTGACTTTTGAAGAAATTTCAAGTTTTGACTTTTGTGAACTTGTACAGCTGATTTTTATGATCAAACTTGTTCAATTAGGGTATATTGAAATTAATTTGAGTAAATCAATAACTTATCTATAGATTTGCTAAGTTATGGCTTTAGAAACTCACCACAGTTGACTGTGGTGAGTTTTTTCTTGAGTTTTGACTTTTGAATGAGTTTGTGACCAAGTAAAAAGTTCCCTGAGCCTTAATACACCACCCAAACTAGTTGAAACTCAGAAATGCACCAATGAGCTGATAGAACAATGCAAATACCCTAGAACCAAACACCCCTATAACAGATGCTTATGAAGAAATCTTGGTTCAAACCAACATGATATACAACAAAATGATTATTACTACTAGATTAAGCAATGATTTAGTAAATTACACAGCAACAAGAAACTAGACTACTGAGAGATTGAAAATTAAAGAAAAAGGCTCACATAAGCCTTCCAAGCACTGATAAGAATCCAAGGAACCAAGTTAACCAATCCTATGCCCTCCCATGAGGTACCTAACCCACAGCCATCCACAATATACTGTGCTCCTTGCTCATTCACCCATTGCCTTTCATTTTTTTATTTTATTTTTATTTTTATTGATTTATTTGATAATTTTCTAAAACTTGGCTTTTAATTGTTATAGAAGCTCACTGAGCTTCTACAAGCTTTCTGTAAGAGCTTATAAGAGATTACAAACAACCACTGATCATTAACAAACTTTGAATTATAACTTGAAAACTTAATGAAACTTGAAATTTGAGAATTAAGAGATAAACTTAGAACTGCATTTTCATTAATTAAAAACAGGTTACATTACATAAAATAAACATAAAAAAGACCAAATTAAAGTTTTACACACCATATATGGCTTCTAGCCTTAACTACTTATACTACGACATAAAAACAAGACCACCTAGCTTCCATGTGCATCCCAGCTCTCTTTTTAGAGTTCCATGTGTCTTCTTGTTGACCAAGGACCAAATCCCCACCGTTCAATTAAGTTCTGATTGATCCTAGCCTCTAATTTGTATTTTGGCGCCAAATTGCATACGGGACAAAATTGAGTAGGATAGGTGGGTGTTGGTGAGGGCATTTATGGTGGTGGAGTTGTTTGGTGAGGATATTAATTGTGGGGGGGAAAGTTGGTAAAAAAGTGAGGAGGGGGGATGGATGTGTACCCTGGTTTTGCGGTCCGGTGTTGGGGGGAAGAAGGAGGGTCAAACGAATGTTTCACCGTTTTTTTATTTAAAACGGTTGTGGGGGTTTTGGGCTAATTGGTGGGCTTTTGGGTGGACTGTGGTAACTGGATCAGGCCAATGGGTGGGGTGGTATTTGGGTTTAGTATTAAAAGGGTCCGGTTGGTTAGTTTAGGTTAACAAGGACCATTTTTGTAATTTTAGGAAAAATGAGGGACTGAAATGGTAACTTTCCAAAAGTGCTCAAAAGGGGTAATATTGCCAATATCCATAACTTCAAGAACCATTTTAGTATTTTTCCAATTTTCAAAATTCCAAAACTTCCCAGGGACCATTTATGCCATTTTTGGATTTTTCAGGGACTAAATACGTAACTTTGGAAAACTTGCAACCCAAATGTAATATTTTGTGAAATTGACTTTCAAAACCTTGGGTTGACTTTTTCTTTCAAAATAAATGCTTAGGGACTAAAATTGACAATTTTTGAAACTTGGGGGACTGAAACTGCCAATACTGCAAACTTTGTACGTTTTTTCTTTGTTTTTGCACATTTTGCTTTTAAAACACAATCCCTGGGATAATTTAAGTATTTTGATATCTTTTTGATTGTTTTTGTGCGTTTTGGCAGTTTAAATATATCAAAAATGATGAGTGTTTGAGCACTCATCAATCCCCCACACTGAACTGTTGCTAGTCCCTAGCAATCTTTTAGAAAACTTGATGGATTTTAAACTCTTTACCAAAAGCCATCACTTCTGGAGTAGCCAGGTGTAAGAACTGTGGCACACCTGATAACCGTGTGATTTTGAGCAAACCACCAGCTTCCAACGGATTTGTTAAGTCTTTACCAAGAGCCGTTTGCTCCTGGACTAGCCAGCATCTTGATGGACCTAGTCAACATCTTGGTGAGCTGATTACCAATTATGGATTTTCCACGGCCTTTACCACAAGCCATAATCTTGCGGGCTAGCCAACTCATTTGTTTTCGGGGAGTTGATGAACCATACAATTTTGGGCAAATTGCCAGCCGTTAACGGATTTGATTTATCTTTACCAAGAGCCATTTGCTCCTGGATTAGTGATGCGTGGGAATCGCACCTTGCTTTACCTCTCGAGGGATCTCGAGAAGCTTACAACCCCCACCAGGCAGTGTACCTGATCGTTGTAGTATAGTATAGTGACAAGTACCGGGGGATTGATCGTTCAGCTTAGGAATAGTGTCGCTAGGATTAGAAAACCTAATTAATAGTTCTAGAGGTGAAAGATGATTATTTTTGTATTTTTATATATTTATTAAAGCAAGTAAAATCTCGGGTTTTGAAGGAGTGGGCGGAATTAGTTGCTAATCAACTAACCCAAAGCTAAGATGCAATCAAAATAAAATAATAAAAATGAAATTAAACTAATTAAACTAAGGTTGTGAGCAGTAATTGGAGAAATTGTGTTTACTTAGACTTCATTACTCCCTAGATATCTTTTACATGTTAATTACTTGTTACACTTGTATGAATGACGGGTTGTATTCCTTAATACCATTCGTGGGGTGGCATACATAACTCCCCAACTCTATGAGCTCTTATCTCCTCCTACACCATGACCCAGCACAACTATAGGGATTGTAAACAGTGGCTCATGCATTAAATACAACCAATAAAGACCTAGTACGCCTCGGTTCATGTTTCTTAAGACGTTCAAGCATGTTACCATTTGGAGATCTGCCAGTTTTCTTAAGCCTAACATATAAATCATTCATTCAAAACAAGAATAGACAAGTAATCAACACATAATCAACATCTAGGTTTCATTAGATCTAAGCAAACACAAGAGAGATCTAGCCTAGCATAGTAGAATTGAGACAAGAACAAGAGATAAACAACCAACACATAGACATATTGATTGAATTGAAAGTACACTTATCTCAATTACAATGCAAGGTCTCAAGGGTTTGGAACCCTTGAAAAACCTGTGAAAGAGGCACCAAAATCGTCTTTAGGGTTTCACCAAAACTTCTCCCTTTTTAATGAAAAAACTAGAAAACTATATATAGGAAAAACAGTCTGACGGCGTCAAGAGTTAATTCTGACGCCGTCACCTCGCCGCCATAAACTTCCTCGGACGGCCTTGATCCACTTATGACGGCCTATGTGACGCTGTCACCACCCACGGTAAATTATTCTTGGCCACTTTGACGCCGTCACCTCTCCATATGACGCCGTCACCAGCTACGGTAAATTATTCTCCATGTCTGACGCCGTCAAGAATCAAGTCTTGACGCCGTCACGTTGTATCCTCAGCTTGGATTTTTGGTACTTTGCCGTTTTCTTCACTTTATGCTCCAAAAACGTCCAAAATAGCCTCTTTTCCAGAATTCACTCTCCAAACACCTAAAATCACAAAAGGAACGATTTAGGGCAATATTTGATCAAATAAAGTCGGATTCAGGCTTAAATGACCCCCTAAAAACGGATCATTTTTCGCCTCATCAATTAGCCAATCCCTTTTGTCGCTTAGACAAGGCGGACTGATTACCACAAAAATTTTGAAATAAAGTGAAAAATTCTTGAAAATTTTGGCCAAAAACGGGGGTACTTGAAAGATATTTTGATAAAATTCGTTAGAATTTCCCCCCCACACTTTGAAATGAATATTGTCCTCAATATTCAAAGTCCCGGCTATTATGCCGAAGCTATGAACGTAAAAAGCCAAGATTCGGATCTAACTGCGGAAATACCAATTTTCACTTTATTTCTATATATATACAACCTTTTTTTTTTTTTTGACTTATATACATATATACATTTTTTCAAACAGCGGGGGGTTGGCCATTCCCCCACACTAAGTGGTAGAAAATAGAAAGAATCAGAGATACGGGTGAAAACCCGTATTGTTGCTAATTTTTGGTTGTCGAGTCGCTAGCTTGACTCTATCCCCGAATTCAATTGTCCTTGGGGAAAGTTTGGAGATCCGGGACGACCATGGATGGTACGTCCTCTCCAAAGTAGTGCTTTAACCGATGTCCATTCACTTTGAAGTTAGGACCGTCATTTTGAGATAATTCGACGGTACCATAAGGATAAACTTTTGTGATAGTGAATGGACCAGTCCATCGGGTTTTAAGCTTTCCCGAGAAGATCTTGAGTCTAGAATTGAAAAGAAGGACTCGATCACCAACGTTGAAAACGCGGTTTTTGATTTTTGAGTCATGAATCTTCTTTGTCTTTTCTTTATAGATTAAAGAGTTCTCGTAAGCTTAATCACGAAGTTCGTTTAATTCATTTAGTTGAACTTTTCTATGATCACCCGCCATTTTGAGGTCGAAATTGGCATGCTTGAGAGCCCAATAGGCTTTGTGTTCAATATCGATCGGAAGATGGCACGCTTTCCCGTACACAAGTTTATAAGGCGTACACCCAATGGGTGTTTTGTAAGCCGTACGGAAAGCCCAAAGTGCATCATCTAATTTGTCCGACCACGATGCACGATTCTCACCTACAGTTCTTTCCAAGATTCTTTTAATGCCCCGATTGGACACTTCGACTTGTCCACTTGTTTGAGGGTGGTACGCAATGGAAAGACGGTGAGTCACACCGTACTTTTGCATGACTTTGTCAAATTTGTCATTACAGAAGTGCGTACCACGATCACTAATAATAGCACGTGGAGTTCCGAATCGGGCAAAAAGAGCTTTTAAAAATTTCACAACTACTCGGGCATCATTAGTGGGTAAAGCTTTTGCTTCAACCCATTTTGACAAGTAGTCAACTGCCACGAGTATGTATTTGTTGCCGTGAGAGGATGGAAATGGCCCCATAAAGTCGATGCCCCAGATATCAAAAATTTCACAAACTTGAATTGCATTCTGAGGCATTTCATTCCTTTGTGAAATATTCCCGTGACGCTGACAAGCATCACAGGATTTGACCAATTCTTGGGCATTCTTGTAGATTGAGGGCCAATAAAAGCCGGAATCAAACACCTTTTTAGCGGTGTAGTTGGGATTGTGGTGGCCCCCCGTGGGACCAGCATGGCAAGCCTTTAAGATTTCAACGGCTTCCTGACCATACACACACCGCCGGATGACTTGATCTGCGCATATCTTGAACAAGTAGGGGTCGTCCCAAAAGTAATGTTTTACGTCTTTGAAAATTTTATTTTTTTGTTGGGACGACATCCCTTTCACAATGAAGTTACCCGCAAGATAGTTTGCAAAGTCGGCAAACCATGGGGTAATCGAGTCTCCACGAAATGAAACCACATTGAGGGTTTCGAGAGGAAATGTTTCATTTATTTCCTTTTTCTTGAAAGCATTTTGGTGAGGGTTTTCAAGACGGGAGAGATGATCAGCAGCTAGGTTCTCAGCTCCTTTTTTATCACGAATGATGATATCAAATTCCTGAAGGAGGAGAACCCATCGGAGGAGTCTCGGCTTTGCATCTTGTTTTGCAAATAGATACTTCAAAGCCGAATGATCCGTATACACTATGCTTTTAGTCAGAATCAAGTATGGCCGGAATTTTTCAAAAGCATACACCACAGCTAATAATTCTTTTTCAGTGGTGGTGTAATGACTTTGAGCCTCGGTCATAGTCTTGCTGGCATAGTGTATAGGCTGAAAATGTTTTGTTCTGCGTTGCCCCAAGACTGCCCCTATAGCATAATCACTAGCATCACACATGAGCTCGAAGGGCAAGTCCCAATCGGGGGCAACAAGAATCGGTGCCTCGGTAAGCCTTTTCTTTAATGTTTCAAAGGCTTCGATGCACTCAGGGGAGAAGATAAAAGGAGCATCCTTCTCGAGGAGATGGGTCATAGGCCGGGCGATTTTAGAAAAATCTTGAATAAACCTACGATAGAAACCGGCGTGACCCAAAAAGCTCCTAACACCCTTCACAGTCGTGGGATGAGGTAATTTTGCAATGACGTCCACTTTGGCACGGTCAACCTCAATCCCGTTTTTTGAAATTTTATGACCGAGGACAATGCCCTCTTTGACCATAAAGTGACTCTTCTCCCAATTTAGACATAACTTTGTGTCTTCACAACGTTTTAGCATGCTGTCTAAATGGGAGAGACATGTTTTAAACGAATCCCCAATGACCGAGAAATCATCCATAAAGACCTCCATACTTTTCCCGATCATGTCGGAAAAAATGGCCATCATACATCTTTGAAATGTGCCCGGAGCATTACATAACCCAAATGGCATACGTTTATATGCGAAGGTTCCATAGGGGCACGTAAAAGTGGTCTTTTCTTGGTCTTGCGGGTCAATGGGAATCTGAAAGTAACCCGAGAAACCATCGAGGAAGCAATAGTACTCATTCCCCGCTAATCTCTCGAGCATCTGATCCATAAAGGGCAGAGGAAAATGATCCTTACGGGTGGCGTCATTCAATTTACGATAATCAATACAGACGCGCCACCCCGTAACCAAACGAGTTGGAATTAACTCATTCTCCTCATTTGTGACGACAGTAATGCCACCCTTTTTTGGAACACAATGGATTGGGCTGACCCAAGGACTGTCCGAGATAGGGTAAATCAATCCGGCATCAAGAAGTTAAAAACCTCTTGTTTGATAACCTCGTGAATTTTTGGATTCACCCTTCTTTGTTGTTGGACTGCAGGTTTGAAGTCGTCCTCCATTAAAATCTTATGAGTACAAAACTCAGGGTCAATGCCCTTGATATCTGAGAGACGCCAAGCAATTGCTTGTTTATGAGACTTCAAAACCTTGATAAGAGCAGCCTTTTCCTCATCACTTAAGTCTTTGGCAATTATGACGGGTAATTTATCATCACCCTCCAGAAATGCATATTCAAGATGAGGCGGCAAGTCCTTAAGCTCAACCTCGGGGAAGTCATCAGTTTTCTCAACATTTTTGACCTCCTCTTTATAAAGTTGATGTGGTAGAACAAGAAGAGGTGAGGGATCTTCGTTTAACAATTTTTCAAGCATGAGAATATCCCTCTCGAGGTCGATCTCTTGGTTATCGACTCCATCGGGAATCGAATCACTTTTGAGAAACGCCTCCATTTCTTCTAAGATGAAGTCACTTCCCTCAAACAGAGTGAGGGAAGGAGAAGAATTGGCAATGATGGGGTAGGAAGACTGAGTGAGGTTTTCACTCGAAGAATTATCAATGAAACCTAAAATCTCTTGAGCATACTCCTCAGCAGCAACATCGATGATATCAATTTGATTCACCGACTCACAATCATAATTGGAGGAGTATCTCGAAGTTTGATTTAGGTTGAAGGTTATGGCTTCTGTTCCAACACGTAATGTGATCTCATGCTCAAATACATCGATAAGAGCTCGCCCAGTTCTAAGGAATCCCCGCCCAAGAATGAGAGGGACCCTTGAATCGGCATCAAAGTCAACAATCACAAAATCTGCCGGAAAATGGAACTTCCCCACTTTAATGAATACGTCCTCGGCAATGCCAATGGGACGAGAAATTGAACGATCGGCAAGCTCTAAAGTCATGCACGTGGGGGTAAGTTCGGGGAGAGAGAGTTTTTTCCACACAGAATATGGCATCAGGTTGATGCTAGCACCTAGATCGGCCAGGGCGAAGCAATCAACCATACCTGGGAAAGTACAAGGAATGAGGAATTTCCCGGGATCTCCAAGCTTTTCAGGAAGCTTTTTCAAGAGAACCGCAGAGCAGTTCTCATTCAGAGGAGTTCTTGCCATCTCAAATAATTTTTCTTTATTACTCAACAGATTTTTGATTGTCGATGCAAACTTGGGCATCAAGAGAATAGCATCCGCGAAGCTAATGTCAAAGTGCAAATCTTGAAAGATTTGGAAGAACTTATCCATTTGGTGATTAGCTTTTTCGCGGAGCTTTTGTTCACTGAGACGTGATGGATAGGGAATAGAAGTTTTGGATTTAGGGTTGTCCACTGGAGTTTCTGGTGGTTCAAAGACAACTCCAGGCTTACATCTGGTTTCAGGATTAACCTGAGGTTGGACGTGTGCTGTACTTCGTGGGCTAGGATTTTGCACTTTGTCCTTTGTCACCTCAGGTTCACGATTCACTACCTTAGGAGGAGAGGGAGAAGAGGTAGTAGGAATCGCGGGCTCATCATATGAAGCACCACTTCGAGTTGTGATCGCCTTAGCATCGCCCCTCGGGTTAGCGATCGTGTTGCTCGGTAAAGTTGTACCTGAGCCCGAGGGTCGATCATTTAAAGACTTCTTGATATCAGAAATATGGCTGACCAGCAACTTTTTCAACTCTTCTTGGGACTTCATGAATTGCTTCAACAATTCATCGGATGAAGGCCCAGTTGGAACAATAGCTTGATTCGGATTAGGAATATTTGGAGCTCGATTGTTCGGGTTGGGGCCTTGATTGAAATTTCCTTGGTTTTGATGATGGAAATTCCCTTGATTCTGGTGATTGTTTCCATGAAAGTTCCCGGGGTTGAAATTACCCTGACCTTGGTTCCGGTTAAAGTTTCCTTGATGTTGGAAACTTTGATTTTGAAAACCTTGGTTTTGATTTTGGAAACCGTGACCCTGATTGAAGTTACTTTGGTTTTGATAACCTTGGTTCACTCTATTTTGGTTTTGGCCACGGTTTTGGACATTTTGGTTTTGATTAAAACCGGGAGGTCCAGGATAATGGTGAGGACGATAGTTCGAGTCCATAGGAGGGCGGTATTGATTGCCCCCTTGATTTTGGGACCCGACAACAGCATTAGCTTCATATGGTGTACCATCAGTAGCTGTGCAATTGTAGTAGGCATGCGGCCCACCACAAGTCACACAGACTTCCACTTTTTTAACCTCAGCAGGGGGAGGATGTTGTGGAAATGAGACTTTCTTTGTTTGGGCGAGAACCAAAGCTTGGATCGCTTCAGTGAGCTTGTCAATCTTAGCATCCGTGCTAGATTGACCCACAGAAGATGAAGTAGAAGGTCCCGCATTGATTTGAGAAACAATCGGTTTGCTTCGTGTAGAGCGGACCTTGGACTTGTTTTCTATGATTTGCAAAGCTTCTTTTGTGGTTCTACTCAAAAAATTACCTCCCGCGGAGGCATTGAGAGAATCCTGGTCAGCTTGGCTCACGCCATTGTAAAACGTATCGAGTTGCATCAACTCAGAGAAACCATGATGTGGACACTTGCGAAGTAATTCTTTGAAACGATCCCACGCTTCACCAAAAGATTCATCGTATTTTTGAGTGAACTTGGTGATTTCATTTTTAAGACTCGTGGTCTTAGAAGGTGGGAAGAATTCATTTACAAACTTTTTGACAAGATCTTCCCAAGTCTCAATAGATCGTGGAGGTTGTTTTTCAAGCCAAATCCGGGCTTGTCCCTCCAAGGAGAATGGGAAGAGAAGAAGTTTTATTGCTTCACACGGGACATTTTTGTACTTGATGGTCGATGTAATTTTATTGAACCATCGAATATGAGCATGAGGATCGTCCCTCTCAAAACTGTAGAATTGACTTGAGGTTACAAGATTGGGTAACCCGGTTTTGAGCTCAAAACTATCAGCCACGATGGCTGGAACGACAATGGCATCTCCTAACCCTCGATGGGTGCTTGGAGAAGTTCACACATGGGCCGGTCTTCCGCCATGGTGACAGTGGGTGTGGCAACAGTGCGGATCTCAGATCCGACTGTTGGTGCTGAACGTCTACGAGGTCTTCTAAGTTTTCGTACAAGCTCACGTAATGGGCTAGTAGACCTAGAAGAACGAGTGCGCATGCACTAGGAACAAAAATCAATCAAAACAAAGTCAAGACAAAACCACAGTGAACTTAAATCGATAATCACAAGTGAGTGGCTTCTTTAGAAAAGGTACACCACTCACAAGGATACAAAGGCAAGTTTTAATCTTTTTGATTTGGGAACTTATTTGTTCACACCCCCAGTTGGAAGGTGTTCTGTCTTGGTTTTCGACGGTTTATTTTTATGTAGAATTATTATTCATAAGAAAGAGACGAATGTTTTTGTGTTTTGTGTATGGGTTTAAAAACTTTTGGAAAATATTTTTGGTATCGTTTCGTTTACCAAAATCGTTTCTCTTTAAGAATCACCTTAAAAGAAAACTGAATCAGAAAACGTTACGATCTGTTTTGTTGTTTTTAATTTTTTTGGTGTTTTAACACTTTAGGAAAAGTGTTAATGACTTTTTTATATTTTGATTATGAAAATATACATAAGTGGTGGTATTTGTACAGTGAATGAAGTGAGATAACACTAATCTCAAATAACGCTAAAGAAACGCGCACACTTCCCCGGCAGCGGCGCCAAAAGTTGATTGATGCTAAACCACCTAACTTATATTGACCAAATAATGGTCAACAAAGTCAAATAGCCTATGTCAATGCTCCGGGTAATATAAGGTATCACCAGGTCGTTAAGTCCCGTTGAAGTGTGAATTGTAACTTTAGCGTATTCGTGATCGGGTGATTATTCACAGAAAAGGGTTATGATCAAAATTATTTGGAAATTATTAACAAATATAGCTTAGGAAAGCTAAGTGATTGATTACGGGAATTTGGATTACGAAGATTTGAGCTAAAACCTAAAAACGTACGTTTTAGTTAAAAAAACGTATACAGACGAACAAACCAAAAAGTACAACTGAAGGACTGGAAGGGGTAAAAGTGTAAATTTGATATTTTTACAATCCTAATAATTAAAGAAAGTTTTAAGAAAAATAAAAATGATTTTTACACTATTTAATTATTTAATATTAATTAATTACTAATTATCTATTTAATACTAATTAAATTAATTAGAATTATTAAAAATACTAAAAAGGCTTAGAAAATTAAGAAAATTTTTATAAATCTAATTAACCATCATGGGAATCCTAAAAAATTATAAAAAGTTAATTCTAAGTATTTTTAAGCTAATTAAATAATTATTAAGCTAATTACTTATTAATTTCTAATTAGAATAATTATATTATAAAAAATAGAAAATGAACAGTAAAAATTCTAGAAAAATTTATAAAAATGTTTTAACTAAACTAAAAAACTATAAAAATTATAAAAACTAGGTTATACTATTTAAAAACTAATTATGCTATTTAATTGATTAATATTAATTAAAACTAAATTAAACTAAAATTAATTAGAAATACCACTAAAAGACAAAATAAAAATCTGGAAAAATTTGTAAAATTATTTTAACTTAAAATGTAATTTCTAAAAATATAAAAGTGATATATTACTTAGAAATAAATTAAAAAGAAACTTAAATTGATAAATCCTATTAAATAGAAGCTATCACTATTTTTAAAGTTGGTTTTTTTGGATTTTTTCTTTTTCTAAACTAATTATAAGCTAAAAATAAGTACTTTTAATAAAGACACTTTCACTCCACCCCTGAAAATAAGCACTTGGAGTGCTTAATAACCTCACAGTTGACTTTTGTTGACTGTGAAGGATATTTAAGCTCAAAATGAAGAAGTGGGGTCCACAATGGTTTTTATTGGTTTCTCTGAGTGAGTTACACTATAATAAGCAAGAATAAGCCAACCTTGTGGCTTCAATAAGCCAAGAAAACACAAATAACCAGATTGCAAACTTGTTTCTGAGTCAGAAATGGGACAAGCTTTTGTGGTCAAACAATGTAGGGTCCACTGGTCTTATGGTCAAATAAAGGGTCAACCCTAGTTCCTGGTTAGGAGGGGGGTTGAATGACGCAAATTAGGGGCTGTGGGACCCACTGGGTCAGTCACAAAAGGCCACCAAAGTTGGGTTGATGGAGCTGGTATGCTGATGCAGGGCAAGTTCTTGCCCTGCAGTCCAATTCAAGGGGCAAATTGGTCTATTAGAAAAAATTGCAAAAATTAAACAAGGATGGAAATCAAAAGTTCAACTGGTAGAAAACACCTCTAACAATTTTCACATGCTCAATCTTAGTACAAAATTCATGAAAATTCACCCAATTTTGATGAAAATCTGGGTTGAGTACTTTTGACTTTTGAAGAAATTTCAAGTTTTGACTTTTGTGAACTTGTACAGCTGATTTTTATGATCAAACTTGTTCAATTAGGGTATATTGAAATTAATTTGAGTAAATCAATAACTTATCTATAGATTTGCTAAGTTATGGCTTTAGAAACTCACCACAGTTGACTGTGGTGAGTTTTTTCTTGAGTTTTGACTTTTGAATGAGTTTGTGACCAAGTAAAAAGTTCCCTGAGCCTTAATACACCACCCAAACTAGTTGAAACTCAGAAATGCACCAATGAGCTGATAGAACAATGCAAATACCCTAGAACCAAACACCCCTATAACAGATGCTTATGAAGAAATCTTGGTTCAAACCAACATGATATACAACAAAATGATTATTACTACTAGATTAAGCAATGATTTAGTAAATTACACAGCAACAAGCAACTAGACTACTGAGAGATTGAAAATTAAAGAAAAAGGCTCACATAAGCCTTCCAAGCACTGATAAGAATCCAAGGAACCAAGTTAACCAATCCTATGCCCTCCCATGAGGTACCTAACCCACAGCCATCCACAATATACTGTGCTCCTTGCTCATTCACCCATTGCCTTTCATTTTTTTATTTTATTTTTATTTTTATTGATTTATTTGATAATTTTCTAAAACTTGGCTTTTAATTGTTATAGAAGCTCACTGAGCTTCTACAAGCTTTCTGTAAGAGCTTATAAGAGATTACAAACAACCACTGATCATTAACAAACTTTGAATTATAACTTGAAAACTTAATGAAACTTGAAATTTGAGAATTAAGAGATAAACTTAGAACTGCATTTTCATTAATTAAAAACAGGTTACATTACATAAAATAAACATAAAAAAGACTAAATTAAAGTTTTACACACCATATATGGCTTCTAGCCTTAACTACTTATACTACGACATAAAAACAAGACCACCTAGCTTCCATGTGCATCCCAGCTCTCTTTTTAGAGTTCCATGTGTCTTCTTGTTGACCAAGGACCAAATCCCCACCGTTCAATTAAGTTCTGATTGATCCTAGCCTCTAATTTGTATTTTGGCGCCAAATTGCATACGGGACAAAATTGAGTGGGATAGGTGGGTGTTGGTGAGGGCATTTATGGTGGTGGAGTTGTTTGGTGAGGATATTAATTGTGGGGGGGAAAGTTGGTAAAAAAGTGAGGAAGGGGGATGGATGTGTACCCTGGTTTTGCGGTCCGGTGTTGGGGGGAAGAAGGAGGGTCAAACGAATGTTTAACCGTTTTTTTATTTAAAACGGTTGTGGGGGTTTTGGGCTAATTGATGGGCTTTTGGGTGGACTGTGGTAACTGGATCAGGCCAATGGGTGGGGTGGTATTTGGGTTTAGTATTAAAAGGGTCCGGTTGGTTAGTTTAGGTTAACAAGGACCATTTTTGTAATTTTAGGAAAAATGAGGGACTGAAATGGTAACTTTCCAAAAGTGCTCAAAAGGGGTAATATTGCCAATATCCATAACTTCAAGAACCATTTTAGTATTTTTCCAATTTTCAAAATTCCAAAACTTCCCAGGGACCATTTATGCCATTTTTGGATTTTTCAGGGACTAAATACGTAAATTTGGAAAACTTGCAACCCAAATGTAATATTTTGTGAAATTGACTTTCAAAACCTTGGGTTGACTTTTTCTTTCAAAATAAATGCTTAGGGACTAAAATTGACAATTTTTGAAACTTGGGGGACTGAAACTGCCAATACTGCAAACTTTGTACGTTTTTTCTTTGTTTTTGCACATTTTACTTTTAAAACACATAAAACACAATCCCTGGGATAATTTAAGTATTTTGATATCTTTTTGATTGTTTTTGTGCGTTTTGGCAGTTTAAATATATCAAAAATGATGAGTGTTTGAGCACTCATCACTTGGCTACTCCAGAAGTAATGGCTTTTGGTAAAGAGACTTCAAATCCATTAAATTTTCAAAAATTGCTAGGGACTAGCAATTGCTTAGTGTGGGGGATTTGATATGTGTCTTTTTGCACATATCTTTTTGTCCAATTTTCGAGTCAAAACGATAAAAAAAACACTTCAAAATGGTCAAATAACATCACAAATACCCTTGGAGTGCGTTTTTGCGTATTTCAGATGCAAAAGGATTGAAAAAGATTGAAAAACAATAATGTTTGCATAAATGGCAAGTCTAGTCCCTCAAGTTTCACAAATTGACAAAATTCGTCCTTGTTAAAATAATTTTGAAAGAAAAGTCAACCCGAGTCCTTTGAAAGTTAAAAATTATCAAAAACGGTCCTTGGGTAAAAATTTTGGAGAAATTACAATTTTGGTCCCCGAACTTTGGAAATTGGAAATTGTGGCCCTCGGGTATTTCATTATGGAATATAAACTTCAAAGGTCCTTGTAAAATTGAGACTTGGAAAATAAAATCCTTGGAAATAACTTTGGAAAGATGGCAGGATTGGTTCTTAATTTTCAGAAATGGCAAGCTTGGTCCTTAGGTTTAATAATCCTACAAAATCAAACGGACTCAAGTTTTATTATAACCCAAAACACTAATCCTAAAATCAACTAAAAACCCAACTACACCTAGCCCATCACCACACCCCAGGCCCAACTCCACAAATCAACCCAATCTAACCTAATTTACGTTTATAATAAAACGTATTCCCTAGTCAACCTTGGTCAAACATTACCCTGTTTTCTCCTTCATCCCATTACCCTGCGTACAACACCCCCCCCCCCCCCTCCACCTTTGAACCTGCTACACGCCTCCTTCTCCTCAAAAGCACCCCTGGCATCACATGATACCAACTGATTGGCTCCGGTCAACCTAAATTGACCAAGGATGGTCAACAAGGTCAAACTGCCTAGATTCAATGCTCCGTGGAAGTATAGTGTGGACCTCCACAGTAATCACAACAGTAAAACTGTTGATTCTTTATTGGTGAATCATATGGGTATTGGTCATAACCAAAGTTCTGAGCATCACCGGAAAACTGTTCATAGACACACGTGTTTTCGACTTGACACTCAAATCCTTGGTGAGGACCTCCACAAAACTCACACAGATATGTCAGTATCTCATGATGTGGTGGCTGGTAGGATGTATCAGATGTGTCATGGTAAGGATAAGGAGCTTGGTTATAGACAGACCCATCTCCTGACTCTACCATGCTACAGCCGGGATAATTCCTGCCATTATGTGGACCACCACACCATTGACAACCACAATGGTATGGATACGACATAGAGAGAATCAAAGGTTTACAGATGGGTAGGGATGAAGAATCAAAGATGTGATAGGGTAAAGGTGAATATATTTGGGTTTTTGGATAACCATTTTGTACAAATAAAAGAGAAAATCTTTTTGGGTTTTTGTGTTGGTTGAAAACTGATTTTAAAATGTTTTCGGGAACAGTTTTGTTTTTATAAGAAAATAAGAAGAGAATATGAACAAGGGTGGTAAATATACAATGGATGTATATCCCAATTCACTAATACGCAAAACCGTTTAGAATAGCGCGCACACCTCCCCGGCAACGGCGCCAAAATTTTGATTGGCTCCAGACGGTCAACCTAAATTGACCAAGGATAGTCAACAAGGTTAAACTGCCTAGAGTCAATGCTCCGTGGAAGTATAGTGTTTCCCCGGGCCGTTATGTCCCGACGAGGTGTGAATTGTATTCAAACGGGTCTGTGATCGGGTGAATCTGGATGGGAAAGGGGTTTTGAGTTTGATTAAACTAAGGAATCTACAAAGAAATAGCTTAAATAAGCTATTTGAACAAGACTGGAAAGTTGCAAAAAGCAAAAACGTTTAAAACCTAAAACGCGTACGTTCAGTTTAAATTTACGTGAACGTACGAAATAAAACATGAAAACTGAAATCTGAAAACCCCCAGGGGGTGAAAATGACTTTTTTACAAACCTAAGGTTAAATTAAATTTTTAGAAAAAGAAAATGAATTTTTACACTAATTAATTATTTATTATTAATTAAATACTATTTAATACTAATTATTAATATTTAAAAAACTTAAATACAATGTAATATTAATTAAGTACAAAAAAAAGTGAAAATTAATTTTATAAAATTATAAAATAATTAAAAACAAGTTTTAAAATTAAAAAAAAATGTATTTTTGTCTTTTTGAGGTTTTTCTATTAATTATATATTAATTACCTAATTAAACTATTTTAAATTATAAAAAATAGCAAATGAACAGTAAAAATTCCTAAAATTATATTATATTATATAAAAGCTAGGAAAAATATAAAAACTAGGTGTTACCTTATAAAAAGTAATTATGCTATTTAAAACTTAAATATTAATTAATTATTAATAAAACTAATATTAATTCTAATTAATACCAAATGACAAAATAAAAATCTGAGAAAATTATTAAAATTACTTTAACATAAAAGGAAATTAATAAATATATAAAAATACCAAGTATGTAATAAAAATCTAAAAATAAAAATTAAAATTTAAATTATATTAAATAGAAACTATCACTTATTATTAAATTTGTTTTTTCTGAATTTTTCTTTTGGAATTCTATTTTATACCTAAAAAAAACTAACTTTTGTGAAAACAATTTTTTTACAACTTAAAAATAAGCACTGTGGATGCTTATTAACACCACAGTTGACTTTAGTTGACCAAAAGAGAAAATAAGCTTAATTGAGCTTAAGTGGGACCCAGTATGGGTGATTCTGGTTCAAACTACTTGAGTGGACATGTTTAAGCTAAATTCAGATCAATAAGCTGCATGAATAAGCTAGAACACCAAATTAAGCACTTCGTTAAGCCAAAGCCAACACAGAAATGGGACAAGGTTCAATGGATGATTCAGGAGGGGTCCACAAGGCTCTAGGTCAAACTAAAGGTCAAAACCTTAAGAGTGCTAGGGGGTTGAAAGGAACAAATTTTGGCCAATGGGACCCACAAAGGTGGCCAGAAACCACCACCAAAGTGGTGGTGATGGTTGTGTATCTGCTGATGCAGGGGATAACCTCCCCCTGCGACTGACTTTGGAGGAAGGTGGGGCCCAGAGGAAAATTACTAAAAATGAAAGGATGGTGGAATCTCAAAGATGAGCTGGGGGGTTACATCATATCAAAAGCTCAGAACTTGAACCTCAATACAAAAATCTACAAAATTATTGCAAGTTTTGCAAAATCTGAGAACACACAACTTTGACTTTTTATAGAAACTTAGAACTTTGACCTTTTTGAACTTTGATTGATCCCTGTGAACTTACTTTGATTAGTTATGTTAAGTTAACACTTAAATGAAGGTAAATGAACAAGATTTAAACCCAAATTGTGAGATTGGATCCTCATAGCCCCAACAGTGGACTGTGATGAGTTCAAGAGTTGTGATTTTGACTATATGGCTAAAAGGCACTGAATTTTAATGCTAAACTAACATGTATTGGTCTAATGTAGTTTGCACAAACCACAACATAAGCAAAACAACAACCAAACATCACAGAACAATGTAATGCCAAACACCCCTAATGAAACACTTAATAGAGATTTGTGAAGCAACTAGCAAATTTAAACCATGAAATTGAAATTTAGAGACATACTGAGCTAATGTAAACATAAATAGACAGATATGAACAATGATTAACCATTACAACTGCAAATCACAAGGTTATGCAATTTTAGGCTAAAACTTGAAATGGAAACTTACAATGATTTCTGTGTATCAAACCAAGGATTTAAACATTCACTTTTGTCCTAACATCTCCCTGAGATTCTAAACCATGAATGTCCTAAATCATCCAGCTACTCTTGCTCCTTCTTTCTTTACATTGATTTCTAATTTTACACTAATTTTTTAGTGATTTATGAGAATTTTAGCAAAACTGAATGAGAACAAATTTCATGACTTAAGGAGCTTATCAAAACATTCCAGTGACATGTATGAGCTCAAATATCCAACAACCAATAACTTTTAACACATAAGAGTGAAATGAGTTTTTTAACCAAAAAATGTAAAATCTAAATTTATCAAAAGGAACTTGAATTTATGATTAAGTAAAGTTGAGATTACACTGGAATTAAAGATTACAACTATTTTGAAGCAGAAATTATAACTAAAAACTGAATTACAATAAAAACGACACCTTTAGCTAAACTACAACTACTACTACTCTACATACCCTTCTTTCTTGCTTCTTTCTTGAATTTTATAGGTCCTGAGGAGTTCCTTGGACTTTCCCATCAACTTTTTAGCCATTGGATTGCTTCTTGTGATCTTGGCCGTTCATATTGGTTTTGGCGGGAAAAGGGTCAAAGGCAAGGTGAGTGGAGTTTGGTGGGGAGTTAATGAGGAGGGGGTTTGGAGTGGTGTAGGTGAGGTTTGGTGAGGAAAATGGGGGAGGGGGTGGACAAAACACCCTGGTAATTAGGGGTGTTAATGGTGGATTAGGGGGGAAGAAGGGTGAACAGTAAAACGGGGGGGGGGGGGGGGGATTGGGTTTGACCTGGTCAAACGACCAGGATTTATATTAAATTGGGGTGTGGGCCGGATGGACTTGGGCTTGGGGTGTTCATGGATCAGGCTTGGTATTGGGTTTGGTTTTGGTTAGTAATAAATAAAAGGGTCCGTTTGGTTTATTAGCAAAACACCACAAGGACTAATTTTGTAAATAGCTGAAACTTGTGGCTGTTTTTGTCCATCTTCCAAAATATTCATAAGGGACCAATCTTGCCAAATAAGAATAATACAAGGACCAATATTAATATTTTTCCAAAATAACACCCGGGGACCAATTATGTAATTTTCCAAACATGAGGGACCAAAATGTAAATTTCTCCAAACTTCACACCAAGGACTAAGAAATGACTTTTGTAACTTCCCAAGGACCCAAAATGATTTTGCTTTCAAAAATATCCCACCAGGGACCAATTCTGCCAAAGTTTGAAACTCCAGGGACTAATTTTGTAATATTCCAAAACTTTTCCAATTTTTCACCAAAGGAAAAATTATGACAACTTATGATTTCAAAAGGACCTTTGGTGACTTTTCTTTTCAAATAAGTGCTCAGGGACTATTTTTGCCAATTTTTGAAAGTTGGGGGACTGAAACTGCCAGGTTTGCAAACTTTGTACTGTTTTCATTTGTTTTTACTCATTTTGCGTCTAAAACATATAAAACACAATTTTGAAATATTTTTAGTATTTTGATGCATTTTTGAGTGTTTTTGTATGTTTTGCAGTTCAGATTTGACCAAAAATGATGAGTGTTTGAGCACTCATCAATCCCCCACACTAAACTATTGCTAGTCCCTAGCAATAACTATTTTGAAAACTTAATGGATTTTAAACTCTTTACCAAAAGCCATCACTTTTGGAGTAGCCAGATGTATCGATTCAAGTAAGAACTATAGTCCACCTGATAACCATGTGATTTTGAGCAAACCACCAGCTGTCAACGGATTTGATTAGTCTTTACCAAAAGCCGTTTGCTTCTGGACTAGCCAACTCTTGATGGACAAAGTCAACATCTTGGTGAGCTGATTACCAATTATGGTTTTTCCACTGCTTTTACCACAAGCCATAATCTTGCGGGCTAGCCAACTCATTCACTTTATGGGATATGGCGAGTTGATTTACCATACAATTTTGGGCAAATTGCAAGCCGTCAACGGATTTGAGTTATCTTTAACAATAGCCGTTTGCTCCTGGATTAGCCAATCCCTTTGTCGGTTAGACATGGCGGACTGATTACCACAAAAATTTTGAAGCACAAGTGAAAAAAATTTTAAAATTTTTTGAGATTTTGGCTAAAAATGGGGGTACTAGATAGTAAAATGTGATAAAATTCGCTAGAATACCCCCCCCCCCTCATACACACACACACTTAGAATGAATATTGTCCTTAATATTCAAAGTCTCGGCTATTATGCCGACTCTTTGAACGTAAAAGGGCAATAGTACTATCTAAATGTCGAAACACCATTTTGTTTTTTTTTCACTTTATTTGTAACCACGGTAGGGGAACTCCCCCACACTTAGGGTGAAAACCCTATAAGTATGCTACTATTTTTGTTTACCGAGTTGCTAGCTTGACTCGACCCCGAATTCATTGGTTCATGGGGAAGCATGATGTGGAAGAAACAATCTCCATCGGACTTTCATTCAAGATGTTTGGACAAACATTTGAAGCACGTGAAAGTTCCACACCAATGAGATAAGTACCCGGCTGTAAATAGTATAAACTATAAGTAGTGATGCCGGGGTCAAAGATAATGTCTTCATTCCCGAAGGAGTGAAGAATAGGAGAAGTCACCCGGTAGGTGAAGAAAAGGAAGAAAACCATGATGAAAATCTTTATAAGATTTTCTTCCTCGAGATCAGGCTCCATAGCCTGAATTTGGATTTCAAGGGTTAAGCTCGTAAATATCCCGGGAGGGTGGGTGGGAATTTGCAAATCCTCATGATTGAGAACATCTCCCCCCGGGTTATCATACTTCGGAGGAGTCATGATATGATGAGTGAGTTCACCGGAGAACTCCTCATGAAGAGAATCATTCACAAGATGTGAATCTATGAATTCATGTTCCGGAATAGACTCATCACAATCCTCATTCCGAATACCAAAGAGTGGATTATCATAAATCAAAGTGAATTCAGATTCGAATTCAAATAGAGGATTGTTGAGAGTAGTATTGAATGTTTCGGGAACAAAGAGATTAACATTCTCTATTGGACTGCTGGGATAAGAACTGAGTGGTGGATCATGATATAGGAGACTTTCAATTTCTCCCAGATCGGCTTCAAAGTCGAGGAGACCATCATCACTTTCCAATGAAAGTGGATTGATGTGAGTAAGTTCATCGGCGAACTCCTCAAGAAGAGGATCAGCATCAAACTGTGGGAGTGATGCCTCAATATACTCAATGTCTCCATGAGATGTACAATCATCATTAAAATATGAGAAAGTCTCAAAATGATCGTTTGAACACTCAAGAGGGGAAGGAAGATCACACATATGCTCAAGAATTCCCTGTGACTCTCCTGGGATTGGGACAAGGTTCTCAACACTAGACTTTATGAATTCGTCCGATTCCTTTTTAGGAACAGTGTCAAGATGCTCGTCCCCCATGCTCAGAGAGTGAGTGGGAACCTCGGGTGTGATAGCAGTTGTTTGAGATGGAATCTCAACTGTTGGGATATCAACTGATGAACTTGATGAAGTTTTATAAAATTGAAGGATATCAAGGGTATCTTCATCATCACTGTCATCAGGGATGAAACGGAACTGAGAGCTAGATTTGGCTGCTTTTTCTTTTGTAATTGATTCCCTAATAGATTTTTCATAGGCATCTTGGGAATTTATTCTAGCAGCCTGCTCTTCAGCTAGCAATTCTTCCATGGATTTTTTATGAGTGTCTTTTTGGGCAAAGTCTTTAACTAAACCCTTAAGCTCATCAAGTAATTCCAGTATATTTTGCATTTCTGGAAGAATTGCTTGATTCATTTGGTACTGTGGAGGTTGGTCATAATAGGGCGTGTCAAAATTGTCACAAGGATATGGATTCCCTGATTGACAATCTGAGCTGAAGTGTAGACCTCCACAGTAATCATAACAGTAAAACTGTTGAGTCTGGATTGGTGAATCATATGGGTATTGGTCCTAACCAAAGTTCTGAGCATCACCGAAAAACTGTTCATAGACAAACGTTTTTCCGGCTTGACACTCAAATCCTTGGTGAGCACCTCCACAAAACTCATACAGATATGTCAGTATCTCATGATGTGGTGGCTGGTAGGATGTATCAGATGTGTCATGGTAAGGATAGGGAGCTTGGTTATAGACAGACCCATCTCCTGACTCTACCACGCTACAGCCGGGACAATTCCCGTCATTATGAGGATCACCACACCATTGACAACCATAATGGTATGGATACGACATAGAGAGAATCAAAGGTTTGCAGAGGGGTAGGGATGAAGAATCAAAGATGTGAGAGGGTAAAGGTGAATATTTTTTGGTTTTTGGATAACCATTTTGTACAAATAAAAGAGAAAATCTTTTTGGGTTTTTGTGTTCGTTGAAAACTGATTTTAAAATATTTTCGGGAACAGTTTTGTTTTATAAGAAAATAAGAAGAGAATATGAACAAGGGTGGTAAATATACAATGGATGTATATCCCAATTCACTAATACGCAAAACCGTTTAGAATAACGCGCACACCTCCCCGGCAACGGCGCCAAAATTTTGATTGGCTCCAAACGGTCAACCTAAATTGACCAAGGATGGTCAACAAGGTCAAACTGCCAAGAGTCAATGCTCCGTGGAAGTATAGTGTTTCCCCGGGTCGTTATGTCCCGACGAGGTGTGAATTGTATTCAAACGGGTCCGTGATAGGGTGAATCTGGATGGGAAAGGGGTTTTGAGTTTGATTAAACTAAGGAATCTATAAAGAAATAGCTTAAATAAGCTATTTGAACAAGACTGGAAAATTGGAAAAACCATAAACGTTTAAAATCTAAAACGCGTACGTTCAGTTTAAATTTACGTGAACGTACGAAATAAAACGTGAAAACTGAAATCTGAAAACCCCCAGGGGGTGAAAATGACTTTTTTACAAACCTAAGGTTAAAATAAAAATTTTAGAAAAAGAAAATGAATTTTTACACTAATTAATTATTTATTATTAATTAAATACTATTTAATACTAATTATTAATATTTAAAAAACTTAAATACAATGTAATATTAATTAAGTAAAAAAAAAGTGAAAATTAATTTTATAAAATTATAAAATAACTAAAAACAAGTTTTAAAATTAAAAATATGTATTTTTGTTTTTTTGTGGTTTTTCTATTAATTAATTATTAATTATATATTAATTACCTAATTAAACTATTTTAAATTATAAAAAATAGCAAATTAATAGTAAAAATTCTAGAATAATTCCTAAAATTATATTATATTATATAAAAGCTAGGAAAAATATAAAAACTAGGTGTTACCTTATAAAAATTAATTATGCTATTTAAAACTCAAATATTAATTAATTATTAATAATACTAATATTAATTCTAATTAATAGTAAATGACAAAATAAAAATCTGAGAAAATTATTAAAATTACTTTAACATAAAAGGAAATTAATAAAAATATAAAAATACCAAGTACTTAATAAAAATCTAAAAATGAAAATTAAAATTTAAATTATATTAAATAGAAACTATCACTTATTATTAAATTTGTTTTTTCTGAATTTTTCTTTTGAAATTCTATTTTATACCTAAAAACAACTAACTTTTGTGAAAACAATTTTTTTACAACTTAAAAATAAGCACTGTGGATGCTTATTAGCACCACAGTTGACTTTAGTGGACCAAAAGAGAAAATAAGCTCAATTTAGCTTAAGTGGGACCCACTATGGGTGATTCTGGTTCAAACTACTTGAGTGGACATGTTTAAGCTAAATTCAGATCAATAAGCTGCATGAATAAGCTAGAACACCAAATTAAGCACTTGGTTAAGCCAAAGCCAACACAGAAATGGGACAAGGTTCAATGGATGATTCAGGTGGGGTCCACATGGCTCTAGGTCAAACTAAAGGTCAAAACCTTAAGAGTGCCAGGGGGTTGAAAGGAACAAAGTTTGGCCAATGGGACCCACAAGGGTGGCCAGAAACCACCACCAAAGTGGTGGTGATGGTTGTGTATCTGCTAATGCAGGGGATAACCTCCCCCTGCAGGTGACTTTGGAGGAAGGTGGGGCCTAGAGGAAAATTACTAAAAATAAAAGGATGGTGGAATCTCAAAGATGAGCTGGGGGGTTACATCATATCAAAAGCTCAGAACTTGAACCTCAATACAAAAATCTACAAAATTATTGCAAGTTTTGCAAAATCTGAGAACACACAACTTTGACTTTTTATAGAAACTTAGAACTTTGACCTTTTTGAACTTTGATTGATCCCTGTGAACTTATTATGATTAGTTATGTTAAGTTAACACTTAAATGAAGGTAAATGAACAAGATTTAAACCCAAATTGTGAAATTGGATCCTCACAGCCCCAACAGTGGACTGTGATGAGTTCAAGAGTTGTGATTTTGACTATATGGCTAAAAGGCACTGAATTTTAATGCTAAACTAACATGTATTGGTCTAATGTAGTTTGCACAAATCACAACATAAGCAAAACAACAACCAAACATCACAGAACAATGTAATGCCAAACACCCCTAATGAAACAGTTAATAGAGATTTGTGAAGCAACTAGCAAATTTAAACCATGAAATTGAAATATAGAGACATACTGAGCTAATGTAAACATAAATAGACAGATATGAACAATGAGCA
This sequence comes from Artemisia argyi, assembly GCA_030686995.1. Classification (NCBI taxonomy): domain Eukaryota; kingdom Viridiplantae; phylum Streptophyta; class Magnoliopsida; order Asterales; family Asteraceae; genus Artemisia; species Artemisia argyi. The sequence goes on from CM060678.1 coordinate 28,860,660, forward strand.
ACCATTACAACTGCAAATCACAAGGTCATGCAATTTTAGGCTAAAACTTGAAATGGAAACTTACAATGATTTCTGTGTATCAAACCAAGGATTTAAACATTCACTTTTGTCCTAACATCTCCCTAAGATTCTAAACCATGAATGTCCTAAATCATCCAGCTACTCTTGCTCCTTCTTTCTTCACATTGATTTCTAATTTTACACTAATTTTTTAGTGATTTATGAGAATTTTAGCAAAACTGAATGAGAACAAATTTCATGACTTAAGGAGCTTATCAAAACATTCCAGTGACATGTATGAGCTCAAATATCCAACAACCAATAACTTTTAACACATAAGAGTGAAATGAGTTTTTTAACCAAAAAATGCAAAATCTAAATTTATCAAAAGGAACTTGAATTTATGATTAAGTAAAGTTGAGATTACACTGGAATTAAAGATTACAACTATTTTGAAGCAGAAATTATAACTAAAAACTGAATTACAATAAAAATGACACCTTTAGCTAAACTACAACTACTACTACTCTACATACCCTTCTTTCTTGCTTCTTTCTTGACTTTTATAGGTCCTGAGAAGTTCCTTGGACTTTCCCATCAACTTTTTAGCCATTGGATTGCTTCTTGTGATCTTGGCTGTTTATATTGGTTTTGGCGGGAAAAGGGTCAAAGGCAGGGTGAGTGGAATTTGGTGGGGAGTTAATGAGGAGGGGGGGGGGGGTTTGGAGTGGTGTAGGTGAGGTTTGGTGAGGAAAATGGGGGAGGGGGTGGACAAAACACCCTGGTTATTATGGGTGTTAATGGTGGATTAGGGGGGAAGAAGGGTGAACAGTAAAACGGGGGGGATTGGGTTTGACCTGGTCAAACGACCAGGATTTATATTAAATTGGGGTGCGGGCCGGATGGACTTGGGCTTGGGGTGTTCATGGATCAGGCTTGGTATTGGGTTTGGGTTTGGTTTTGGTTAGTAATAAATAAAAGGGTCTGTTTGGTTTATTAGCAAAACACCACAAGGACTAATTTTGTAAATAGCTGAAACTTGTGGCTGTTTTTGTCCATCTTCCAAAATATTCATAAGGGACCAATCTTGCCATATAAGAATAATACAAGGACCAATATTAATATTTTTCCAAAATAACACCCGGGGACCAATTATGTAATTTTCCAAACATGAGGGACCAAAATGTAAATTTCTCCAAACTTCACACCAAGGACTAAAAAATGACTTTTGTAACTTCCCAAGGACCCAAAATGATTTTTCTTTCAAAAATATCCCACCAGGGACTAATTTTGTAATTTTCCAAAACTTTTCCAATTTTTCACCAATGGACAAATTATGACAACTTATGATTTCAAAAGGACATTTGGTGACTTTTCTTTTCAAATAAGTGCTCAAGGACTATTTTTGCCAATTTTTGAAAGTTGGGGGACTGAAACTGCCAATTTTGCAAACTTTGTACGTTTTTCATTTGTTTTTACTCATTTTGCATCTAAAACATATAAAACACAATTTTGAAATATTTTTAGTATTTTGATGCATTTCTGAGTGTTTTTTATGTTTTGCAGTTCAGATTTGACCAAAAATGATGAGTGTTTGAGCACTCATCACCAACTCCAGGTCATCAATCCATGTGACCTTTTGGGCGCCAAAACCAACAAAGGGCTGAGATGATTTCTTGATTTAATCCAAGGGCTGCGATTCGTTGTAATGAAGCACAAGGTGGTGTTACAGCTGTTTTCACACTAAAAAGGAGCACAAGGCTGAAGCATCCAAAAAACCCTAGCTTGTTACATTATAAATAGATGAGATTGTAAGCCTTGAAAGGCAATTAGGAAAGTAGGTAGTAGGAGTAGAAGTAGTTTAGTTTATAGTTTAGTTTAAATCAGTTCAAGTTTTTTTTAATCAATTGGAAAACCTCTGTATTTTGTAGAAACTCAATTTAATGCAATTTGAAGTTCTTATATTACTTGGCTAAATTTACCTTTATGCTTTTTACATTATTCTACTGCTTAATTTTTGTTTAAGTTGCTTATTTGTGATTTATTTGGCTTGGTTTATCAGTTGTTTTCTAAATCGTAACACCATTTGGTCCCTTGTTTTATTTGCATCAGTCACCCAAAACCCCTTTTGCAACACTGATTTTAGATAAGCTCTGGTAAGATGTATTGTTTGCCTTTGGTTGCACAGGTTCTATGTAGTTTAGACTTTGCAAATTTCAACTCATTTTTGGAATTAGGTCATTTGGTAAAGCTCATCTTTGGCCTGCCTTAGTCTTTTCCCAGTTAACTGTCCTAAGCAACCATTTTGGATTTTAATTTTAGTTGAGGAAAAGTAGTTTTTAGGCTTTAATTTTTAGTCATACAAGAAGTTAGTAGTATAGAATTCCTAGTTGTAGCTTTAGATTTGATTTTCAAGCCTATTTGTAGCTTATTTTTGGGCTGCAAAACCCCCCACCTTGACCTGTTTTTGGTTGAATCAGATTAGTATAGTGGTTCTTTTTAGTTTATTGATTGTTGTAGTTGTTCAAAATTGGTTAATTATAGCTTGTTAGGATTAGTGGTAAGTAGATACTAGCTCATTAGAATTTGTTCAAATCTATGTGAGCTTATGGAGCTTACATCAGTTAAGTGTTTTTCTTTTTTGGGTCAAGATTTTGTTTCATCTTGCATACCTGTTTAGTACTAACCTTCTTTTAATTTTATCATAGTTTGAACTTCTTGTTTGGTTGATGTTATTGCTACTGTTTAGATTGAGTTTGTGTTTGTTCCCCTTGGTTTTTACTCATTTGGCTAGCTGCTATGATTCAAAAAAGCTCACTTGGGCATAAAAATTCATCACTGTTGGTTCTTGAAGCTTGCATAAGCTTGAGTTAAGCATTTTCAGAAAAATTGTTTTATAAAAGTTGGTTAGTTTTGGTGTTTAAATGTTTTGCAAGTAGAAAATATCAAAAAGAAAAATAAAAAGCAAAAAGGGTGGAAGTAAGAATCGAACCTGTGACCCCTTGGTTGGCTGAGCAGAACAAACACAACACCATCCCATACCATCTGTGCTAGTTACTACTTTTTGTTAATACTTTCTCTTAATTATTTATTTAATGTAGTTAATTTTATTTGCTTATTAACTTTTCAGCTTATATTTTGCTTATTATCTGCTTATTACAACTGCTTTTCACCATTTTTTTAGTTTTCCTAGCTTATTTATAGTATAGTAGAGTTTCCATAATTTTCTTAGATTTATTTGAATTGTTTTACTATTTACTAAGCATTTATTTATTTTAAATTGTTTTCAATTCATAATAAATAATTAAAAAAGCAAAAAAATATTTTTCTTTTCCCAAAAATTTTCTTTTATCATTAGAAAAGTAGAAAAATCATTTTTATGCCCGTAGGCTTAGTGTAGCATAAAATTCAATTTTTATTTTGCGCACTCGCGTTTGATTTAAATTAACTTTCGCGTTTTTATATTTAGATTACGTTTAGAGTTCCCCTATTCCCGATTATTGTTCCCGTAGTCTTTTAAGTAGATTTTAAGTTTTATTTTCGTTACCTTGTTTGTATTCCTAGTTTAGTTGCGTTTGTTTTATTTTTCGTACGTTATTTGCAATTTGTCGTAATTCCACAATACCAAATAATCAAAACCATTCCTTACAAGCATTTTAATCTCGAATCTCACACGATATTGCCTATTCGCACCTCGTTGGGACACGACCCGGGTAATCACTTACCCGGTATCACATATATATATTGTATTCACGAGTTTTCGCAAGTTAAACATTTCCTAAAGGTTAATCAGCGAATTCCACTCACGACTACTTTGTATATTTTTTATACGCACTCAAAAACGCATTATCACCGGTCAAAAGCATAGTTGAGACACCTCCCACACAAGACCTTGACGATGAATTCAAGGAGCTCCACCTTGAACGCCCCGTCATTGATGTCTTAGCTCGTGCTCCCTACTATAGTGCCCTCCTAGAAAAATATGAGAAATTTAAACTAGGTAAAAATGGGACCGCCTTCATTCAAAACAAGTTGCCTAAAAAGCTTGATGATCCGGGTATATTTGTTTTGCCTTGTAAGATAGGAAAATACGAAGCTTTCGACACACTAGCCGATTTAGGATCAAGTCTCAACTTGATTCCCTAATTCCTTTTCACCACTCTCAAGCTAGGAAAGTTATAGGAGATGGAGGTATTAATTGGTCTAGCGGATGGGAGTATTGCCCACCCGGTTGGGATGATCAAGGATGTAGTTGTTCACGTAGGGAAGTTAACTATTTTAGCGGATTTTCACGTCCTAGATATGGTTAGTGATACTACATGCCCATTATTAGTAGGAAGAGGATTTTTAGCAACTGTTAGTGCCATGATAGATTGTAAGGAGTCTAAGATAGCGGTAGGAGAGGGCGATACTTGGTCGGTATATGATGTTAAGAAACATAGCTACGATTGTGAGGACGAACCGACGCCACATTGGGTAGAGATGAATAGGAGACCATCTAAATATGGACCTTGGATAGAAAGAAACTTTATAGGACCTCAACGCCCGTTCTATCTAGAAAAAGATTTCATCGATAAAACACATTCGGTGGAACAACTCATAGCTAGAGATGAAGAGCTAGACCCTTTTGAGGACCCCCTAGTCTTTAGGAAAATTATTGAGTTCTTAAGCGTAATGCCTATTAACATAGAGATGAACAAGTGGAAGAGAGAGGGGGATAAGTGTAAATGGAGGTGGGACAAGCCACCTAAGGAAGGTGACGGATCATGGCATATGAAGATGATTTTGTATGATCCGGATGGAGAAAAGTTTGAAAGGTCATACCGTCCTACGAAAACCGATAGGAAATTGAAGTCTAAGTTTGATCCCAAGGATGTCCTCAATGAGGAACTCACAATATCACGTAATAGCCCATGACCTTGAGTCTAGCTACAAGACTCGTAAATAAAGAAAAGCGCTTCTTGGGAGGTAACCCATGCTTTGTGTGATTTTTATTTGTTTGATTGTTATTTGTTTCCGTATGCATGCTTTATTTTTATTGTTGGTAGATCATGTTTCAAAACTAAATGGTGAAAATACTTTATTTTGTCGTTTGACTTAGTCTTAACTTCATCCAAAGGTATTTCGCAAAGGATAAGTGTAAGGGGAAACCCCAAATATGTTTTTAAGAAACAAAAGTGATCATGGTTCTCCACAATATTAAAAGAACATGTATATTCGTATTTGTTAGAGTCAAATGCTTGTATCGAGTCATAATGATGTTTTGCAGGATTTTCCAGGAAGTAGGACATAAGTTTTTCCAGAAATTTTTCGGAAACTTAACGTAAAGATTTCTGCAGGTCACTTCTGATGGCGTCAGGAATTAACTCCTGACGGCGTCATGTGTAAAATTCTGGAAAATTTGCTAGTTTTGTTTTTCTAACAGAGTCTTAAAGTTTTTGTTAATTCTTTAGTTTTATAAACTCCAGGAAATCTGCAAACATTCATTCCACAAGCATTATATCTTACATTGTTTTCTAGGATTTGTTAGTATATATAGATTGCCGCCGATTTTACGCGAGGTTGCCTTGTTTGTTTTCTCAGGTTTAACAGGTTATGTATGACAAGAAGATGATTTATTTTTCTGGAAGGGAAGCTTTGATTGTTCATTTTCTTGGAGGAAGATCCAACCTTGTTAACACACTATCCACACCGAACGAATCTGGGGAGTATTTGCTTTCATTCTTTTACCTGTTTTACTTTTATATTCTTTAATTGAACATTGGGGACAATGTTCATCCTAAGTGTAAGGGGAGGGTAAATGATGATACCTTATAGGATACACTTGCACTTGAGTTTGTTTGTTTGATGGTAGGTGTGTAATAAAACAATGAGAAATACTTGTTAGTGTAATTTTAGCGCCAAATTTAAAATTTTTTACAACATTTAGGAGTGAAACTTTAGCCTTAGCAAGCGTCTCATGGATAGGAGATTGTATGACTAGCACAAAACCGTACCATTCAGAAAAATTTTCCACCCAAATACGTGAGGTTCGCCATTATATTTGATAGGAAAAGCATTTACTATTAGTGCTTATGAGCGTACCGGTAGCATTTAGATTCTAGAACTTGCGTTACTAATACATCCTAAGACCGCTAGTGAGACTACATTCGTGTAGTAGGATTTACTACATGATAAAAGGCATTAGGATCACCCTTTTGTTAAACCCGTATCATAATTACTTGACCATTTAAGTCATATTACTTGGCTAGTTAAGTCAATTAATTTTTCCCACACCTTAGCGTTGTACTCATTTTTAGTACACGAAACCCCTAGTACACCCCTCCGAGCCTATCTTTTCGTTTCTAATTTTAAGCATTTTACTTAAAGGAAGAATTTGTTACAACCCACTTAAATGTACACCCAAATCGCCTTAGCCTTTCGTGTATGCTCTCATCTTTAGTGCATTATTGTTACATGTTTAAACCCTCAGTTAATTATCTAATTGATTACATGGTTGCTAAGTCGAGTCATATCCTTGTACATATTGTTTTGGGACGATTGGGACTCATGGGTAAAGTACTTATTTTATGGAGTAATGGGGAAGAACATCATTTATTACCCCCATATGTGCGTTAATCTTAAAAGTACTCCAAGTGTTTTAATTATCTTGATTCGAGTCATTAGATTAGTTTATTGTAAAGTATGTAAAAGTTCAAGTGTAAGAGGAATGTTCATTCCCTATGATGTATTATTTTGGATGGTAGGGTAAGAGTGTATTCAAAAAAAAATTAAAAAAAAATAAATAAATAAAAAAAAAGTCGAAAAATAAAGAAAAAAAATATAGAAAAAGAAAAGAGAAAAACATACGGACTACCATCCCGTTTCATTCTATGTTTATTTTATGTTTTTGTTATTTTTCATTTATTAGCTTAAGTCGAGTCTAGTCTTGGCTTAGCAACGCCATATTGTACATGTAATTAACCAAGATTATTAACTTGCCACTAGTAAAGATTGCCTTTATCCAACAAAACCGTGTATTCCATATCCCTACACCTAACGTTATAACCTTTTAAAAAGACCTCTTTGATAGTTTATCCTAGGTGCTTACGCCATGTGGTGGAGGTTTGATCCTTTCCCAAGCCTATGGTAATCTATTTTGCTATGACAGGTAGTGAGAGACGTTTTCCATTTCCATATTGTAATATATACTTTATTACACCCGAGAGATGTGAGTATCTAAACACTATTTGTGAGGTGCTAGTGTATGACCTCCGTGCTTGTCTTTGGTCTTTAGTGGAACGATTATTTGTTGTAATTACTTTTATATTAGTGTTAAATGACCCCAAACTTGTATTTTGATTAGAATAAAAGCGCATTTGCTTGAGGACAAGCAAATCTCAAGTGTAAGGGTATATGATGAGGCGAAAAATGATCCGTTTTTAGGGGGTCATTTAAGCCCGAAATTGAATTTATTTGAACAAATATTTCCCTAAATCGTTCCTTTTGTGATTTTAGGTACTTTTGGAGTGAATTCTGGAAAAGGAAGCATTTTGGACGTTTTTGAAGCATAAAAGTGATGAAAACGGCAAAGTCTTAATTTTCCTTGCTGGGAACAGTACCTGACGGCGTCACCAAGTTCTACATGACGGCGTCAAGAGGAAAACAAGAGGTGAAGTGGATAGAGTCCATGACGATCCAGAGAGTTTTTACACTAGGGCATGACGGCATCACCATAGGCCGTCATGGTACCTTTACACGTGACGGCCTAGAGGAAAATTGCTCTTGACGGCGTCAGATCTAGATCTAGGCAATCCGATATTATTATGGGCGGCGAGTTGACGGCGTCAGAATTCTCTTCTTGACGCCGTCACATTGGAAAATCTATATATAGTTTTGTAATTTTCATTCATAAAAAGAGGACAATTTTAGGGATAACTTGGAGAAACCCTAACACGATTTTATCAGTATTTTCACGGGTTTTTACCCTTTGAAACCTTTCATGTTCAATTAAGATAAGTATCCTTTCAATTCATTCAATATGTCTATGTGTTGTTTGAATATATATCTTACGCTTGTCTTGATTTTAACATGCCAGGCTAGATCTCTTATGTTTTTGCTTAGATGTAGTGAAACCTAGATGTTGATTATGGGTTGATTGCTTGTTTATAGTTGTTACGAATGAATGATTTCGATGTTAGGCTTAAGAAAACTGGCAGACTTCCATAGGGTAACATGCTTGAACGTCTTAAGAAACATGAACAAATGCGTACTAGGTTTTTATGGTTGTACTTAATGCATGAGCGAATTCTAATGATCCCATGTTAGGAGCTTCTTGCAGGCTCGACATAGGAGTGAAGTAGGAGCTTATAGAGTTGGGGAAGTACGTACGCCACCCCACGATTGGTATTAAGGAATATAACCCGTCATCCACGCAACTGTAACAAACTATCAACCTGTAAAAGATATCTAGGGAGTAATGAAATCTAAGTAAACACTATTTTCCTATTTATTGTTCACACCACATTAGTAATTAGCTTTATTTACATTTTTGTTATTTTATTTTGATTGCATCTTTAGTTATTGGGTTAGTTGACTAGCAACTAATTCCGCTCATTCTTTCAAAACCCGAGATTTTATTTGCTTTTACAAAAATATAGAAATACAAAAAAGAATCATCCCTCGCCTCTAGACTTAATTTTTAGGCTTTCTAATCCTAGCGACACTATTCCTGAGTTGAACGATCAATCCCCCGGTACTTGTCACTATACTATACTACAACGATCAGGTACACTGCCTGGTGGGGGTTGTAAGCTTCTTGAGATCCCTTGAGAGGTAAAGCCTGGTGCAATTCCCACGCATCAATGCATTTATCCATTCATGGATTATTGCACTTTGTACACTTCCAAAGATTTATTTGAATTCATAAACTCCTTTTGATTGCTTATTGTCCTCGCTCAAGCAATCACTCAAGAAAGAGTTTTGATATTCCATTGTCAATTTCATAAATATGACAATCATAATCTTTATATATTTAATGTATTTAGAAAAGAATATTCAATCACAGTTAATTGCTAATTAAGTGTGATTAATAATCTTGTCATGCATTAAATACATGCACAATATTGTCCATATGATTTCTATATAAAGATTTAAACCACCATGGTTACCTTATCTTTGAAGAAACTCATCTTCATTTTCTAGTCTTACCATTAAGATAAATCAAGTTTCTAAAATTGATTATCTTTATGGACAACATCTTAATCATTCATATCATGTATACTTTACCCAATTTCATATTTGGTAATGTATCATAATGATTATCAGGTTTACAATAATCCTGTAAATCATAACCCTCAGCATATTAATCAAATATCTGAGATATTTTGCTATTCTATGAATGAGAATTCCATCATCTTGATATTTAACATTTAAATGTCAAATTTCATTATGATATTTACTAGTGTATTTTAGAAGATTATGTATCTTGTAATTTTATCTTTTAAAGATCAAAACTCCCACTTGCTTTTAGTAATTTAAAGACTATCTTTAAATACTTTAGCAAACAAAGCAACAATACAATTTTCTCTTTTGGGATATTACAAATACACAATGACAGTTCATGACTTTTATTTGTAGTTTTATTAAGTATGTCCAAGTCATACTCAATATTCTAACCTTGATAACTTTTTGGAAGAAAATAAGTCATAGTTATCTTTAATCAAACAATATAACTAGAGTTTGATTTTCCTAACTGAACATACCATAAAAATCTGGTATTTCATTAGTATTAATATTGTAAGACAATCTAACAATATTTTAAGATAACCATATTTCCTTTTGGCTTGTCTATTTACCAACTAAGCCATTATAATGGTATAATAGTATTTTTCAAGCCAATTACATGCTTTATAATACAAGTACTTTTTACAAAATCACTTCATGTCCATGTCTCTACAAGAAAACATAAACTGTTATAATCCCACTATACGTTATAAGTCATTTAACAATTTAATAACTTCATGTATATGTCTTAATTAAAAAACATAACAAGATAACGTCTTACATTATTATAAGTCTTGTAACAATTAAAAGACTTTATGTTTATATCTTTACAATGAAACATAAACATGTTTAACTAAAGTAATTATGAACACTATCTTTTGGTTTCAATAGTAATTTCAAGTTAATTTATTACTTCATAATAATGTAAAACAACATTATTTCTTCATTTATTTATGTCATTCCAAGAACACATAAATATTCAGATTGAAGCATCATTAGATTACTTTATTAATTTATGTCATTCCAAGAATTCATAAATATATAAATTAAAGTAGTCTTGATATCATATTCACACATGTTCTAATAGGTATCTAATTTAGAAACTGTAAATTCTCATAGTTCAATTACATCAGTTGATCTAGCAGATAATGAAAATATGAAATTCACCTTGATGTTGCAATCTAGCTAAGCTCTCACATAACGTAAATTGTAACACCAAGTGTTTCTTGAATTAGATTACTATAATTCATATTAGAATGTAATTCTATTACCTTGCAGTCAAGAGAATTCATTAAATCATATCTTTATGAGTTGTTTCTAGCACACAATTAAGATAACATTTCTCCCACTTGTACATGGAACAACCTCATATAGTTGATAAACAACACGCCATGCATTTGTTTATGTGATCAATATGATTGTGTCATAGATTTTAGCATAACAAGCAGTTATAGAACAACAATGTCTAGTAAGGAAACGTACAAGACTATCCTTAAAAGTATGAGTGTCTACACTTGGAAAGTAATTATTTTTAGCTACCAAGATGTCAAAGCTTGTAACTCCCACTGAATTAAAGATCATTACAATAATTCCTTACTCAGTAATAAGTACACAATACTCCCACTGAATTTGACAACATTGTAAATGTTTCATATCCGATGAAAGAAAATATTATGCTTTTAACTTTCCTACATCTTTGAATGTCCATACGTAACAATTACTTATGCACTAAAGAGTGTATCCTACTATGTAAATGATGGACTATCCACCAACTGCTATTAACTTGAAAAATTGGGCATGCAATTTCTTCCTTAATAGGTCTACCATTCTACAATGTATGTAGCGCCTTTAAAATGGTCAAAACAACTAGATGAATAAACTAGTTTGTCTTTTACCATTTTGCGGTAATTAGTCTAGCTTCTAATTATAATAACTCATAAAATGACATACATAATTTTCTGTTAACCAAATATCATATTTGTTATTAAGAATTTAATCACCGAATGAGGATGATGAAATCCCTATGGAAAATATGCGTAATTTTCTTAACTATTAAAAATTTGTTATGAGTTATATTAGGATTTAGACATATCTAATATTCCTATTATCCTTTTCATTCATGAAAAGAAATAGGATTGTATCTCACTCTTCTTTCATAGAAAGGAGACTTCTTTTGTCTTTTAAGAAAATATTTCTTAATCAAACATTTGTTTGAAAACAGAACTAGATCAATTTACCAAAGCCCAAAGTGCGTTTACGGTTCGAACGTTGCATTAATACATTAAAACGAATTACAAAATTCAATTTCAGTATTTTCGATAATTAGATCTTTAAGAAAATAAATTACCCATTGGTAAATATTCATATAAACCATAGTATTTTCTTAAAGCTAGGATCCTAATTGACATAGTACCATTACATCAGTTGATTTGCTAGTAATGATAGTATTCAACAAGGTAATTGTCGAACAATAATTGCCAATATCATATTACAATTCCTAGGTCATTATGGGATTTGCATTCATAAAACCTTTGTAATGTAAGCATGTTTCATCCCCGTCTTAATGCCTTGAGTCCAAGCTCTCACTTCCTACTCAATTTAAGTCGTCTAACTTAAAAACTGTAAACTCATAAATCCATTACATCAGTTGATCTGCTAGCAATGAAATTATGAAATTTACCTTTCCATTGCAATCTAGCCAAGCTCTCACATGACGTAAACTACAACTTCAAGTGTTCTTAATTAGATGGCATTCGACTTAATTTTATAAGGGTATTAATTTTGACGTGTAATCAAAATAATGTATGAAGAAGCATGCATACAACTTCATAACATTGGTTTTATAAAACACTTTTATTACCAATTCACTAAGAGTAAAATAGCAAAGTTTTGATTGAGGTATCGGGTTCACCAATTAAAGAATTACCAACAATTATCGTCCACTATATCGTACTTTTGCATAAGCGCTAAAGCTTAGTGTTTCAGATAATCATTATGGAATTGTGGTTAATTCACCCTTAAGATGACAGTGCACATGTAATGGTTGTTCGGTAAGTCTAATTTACACACAAACGAGCGTTAAGACTGAATGTTGTCTATCTAAGGCCACAACTTAATGCGAAGCCAGCCTTATACCCATCTTGTAGTGTGTAAACTTCGGTCGGGCCTAGTTAACCATTACGTATAAAAACATCAATCAACCAATCCTTTGAAATTTAAACTCTTAAAACCAAAACAATTTCGCCATTTATTTAGTCCATATTATTTTCTTATTCAAAAATTACCCTTTTCCGTTTATAAACATGTCTTACATAATAATAAACAAAAAACAAGTAATACATAATAAAAAATAAAACAACCAAATAAACTTATACATAACATAACAATTAAATATGTATAAACATATAGCCACATGAAAAATATATTCAATAATCCTATTAATAATCAAACTAGGTGTATAACGCATTTATTCAATTAGGGCTTTTTTCTTCAAAGGAAAAAGAACCAGATACATCGATAAATCGATTGCGTAAGTCAAAACTAAACAAATACCACATAGCACGTAATTGATTACTTAATATTGGAGTCTTCCCCAACTCGACATCTATTAATATATTTACATGTTTCGATATAACTTAACAATTAATTCATATTTTCAATTTAAACCATTTAAATTATCACACAATAAAATCCATGCAAACATGCACTTTTCATGGATTATGCTTAACAATTAACATATTGCACCAAGATCGTTTACTAAAACACATAACCAATTACATGACATCCTAGGGTTTCTAATCATATTAAAAAATCAAAACCAAACCCCTAAAACCCTAACAGGTCAATCGACCTAATAAAAAAAATTAGGGTTAGGAATCGAAAACCCTAAAAAAACATGTAATTAAATGAATCACGATTCAATTTTTATGCGTTTCGATAATTAATTACACATTATAACGGCTCTAGATGCCACTGTTTGAATAATAATATCATGACAATCATATAAATAAACCAAACACATCAAGTGAGCATAGCGGAAGCAATTACAAGATCATACAATATGTAATTAATTAATCAAATATAAAAGTAAACATACCTTTGTGATTTTAGCCCGAACAAGAATCAAATGCAATCTTCAACTCAAGAACCCTAATTAAGGTGTATGTGGATTGTAAGAATAACCCCTTACCCTTTTGTTATTCAATCCAAGATACGATCAATAGTGTGATTGTATCACGTTCTTGTACACACGTACGAATTCAAGTAAAAGATTATGTAAGTAATTTAAACACAAAACTATTTTGAGCTTTACTAAAATCGAATCCCTTTATAAAAGGTTTAGATGGATCGATTATTTGGACAAGAAAAGAAGGAGAGAAAAAACACCAAGAACTATGTGTACAAGTTGTAGGAAACAATGAATTATTGGGTTTGTTTATATACTAGTGATAACTTGGAGTCCAAGGCATTGAGGAGGTGGAGTACCCCTTATGGCCGATTGGTTATGGACATCCCTAAGGGATTCCGGAACCTTCTTGACATTCCAATTAATCACAAGTATTACTTTCCTTTTTTTCGTCTAACGGTCGTTAGTCATTCTCCGTTAAATACTAACGGTCGTTACTCGTTTTGTGTTTATTAATAATTATATATAACATTTATAAATAATTATTCATTTACTCTTCATACGTAAAGTGTGCAATCTCGTGATCTCGAGTTCGATCCTAACACACAACTATTAATTTATGTTCATAAACTAACAGTCACATGTAATAAAAGTTGTCGATTTTGCATCCACCGTAAAAATGATCCAATGGTGCACTTTAGGGGTCTGTTGTGGTTTGAATGGGTTGATGACCATTTTGGTTACTTGGGGCTTTTCCCTTTGCCCTTCGGGTACCTCTTGTGTTTTTCCGGATAAACAATGATGGTTAGCCAATTTGCCATTTTGCTTTTTCGGAATTACTTAGAGGACATTATAGTGTGGCCAACGATATATAACATTTTTTATAAACATTGATTGCACATGGACATTATCTATCTTTTTTGAGCTAGTTGAAGTAACGACCCTTTACCTCAACCCAGCGATTGGCATTGAAGGTTAGAAATGAAGATTGTCCTTTAAACAAATAGCGTGCAGAGGTATTTTCAAAATGGGTGTAATAACTCACCAATGCAAAACTGGTGATGCTTTTATAACAGAAGTGGCACATAAAGTCAATAAACTTATACAGTACTAAATAACAACGATACACAACAAGGAAAACACGTTCAGCATTTTGATTTCCCTTATGTTATCAAGGGTATAAATGGATTAGTTTGAATTGATCCTGGCCAAATTAATGAAGTAAATTGTATATCACGCGGATTTTGGTTATATATACAACTATACCAGTATACAACCAATCATGATTACATTGTACATGGATATGATGATGAAATCTTTGGCACTTCATGTTGTTTTATTTAGGCTTGCTTAGATGACTAGAGAATTTTCGTAATTACAGGAATGATAAATTGAGGCATACATTATTATGCAAAGGGAGGTGATTTGCACATTCTCATAAATGATTGGGACACTCTAAATTAAAGTTTCTTGACATTTATACCCTCACAGGATGAGAATGAGTAAAAGTAATGTGAGGGTATAAATGTCAAGACACTCTAATTTAGAGTATCTCAATCATTTATGGGAGTGTGCAAATCTCATCCTGTAAAAGTGTGAAAGAAGTTGCACTAGTGCATGTAGAGCAACGATGATCAAACCAAAATAAGAAATTGTGAAATGGTTTTTGAGAAGGTATATTAAAAGCAATGGAATATTAAGGAGATATTTGGCACAATTTTTGTTTGTGAGTACGAGGTCCATTAGGTTTTAGGTTATCCCATTATAAATACTTTATTAATTAAAATGTAACATCCACAAGGTTTTTATTATTCAAAATGGTATTGGAGCAGTCTGATCCTTAAGCCTCTCTTATGTCACCCCGGTCAAACCCTAACCACCACCATTTATTCCTTCCCAATTTATTTTTTTCTTTGCAATTTTCGGTCAAAATCCTACTCGTATACTGTTTTGGCCATAATATTTTAATCGTTTTGAATTAACTTCGCGGTTAGCGCTATTCTCTTCATTTTTCAATTATGCACAAACAAAAATTGTGCTGCATAATAAAAAGTATATGTTTTGCTTTTATTTTTGTATCTTTAATTTTATTGTTGCTGCATAATGAAGATTAATATCCGCTTGTTATCAGATGTCGTCGTCAAAATTAATTATTTGCTACCGCTTTATTTTGCTTTTGCTGTTGGCCTGTTGCAGATGAAGATTTGTCTCTGCCTACTGTCGAACATCTTCATCAACAAGACTTTTATTGCTTTAATGTTTATTTAATTTTCTCATCCAATTTGAGCTTTCGCGATTTTGCCGCTTGGATTATGAGGAAGTATTAGATAAGATATAAATGGCTCAAGCCCACTTTATGGGAATAAGGTTCATTAGGGTTTTAGGTTATTGAATTATAAATACTTCATCAATAAAATGTGACACATAAGGGGTTTTCATTATTCAACATGAAACAAATATATTTAGATAATGCAAGTGTTTTAAGATCCTCATTGGTGCAAAATAGATGTAAAGGTACTGATGATATGATTTTTACATAAGAAAACGGTGTATGACAGATATATAAAAGTGTTCTTGCAATGATTAAGGGTTAAAACTTTCGAAATCGAGATGTTTACTGATAATTTTGCAACATCAAATTGAAAATAATACGTAAAGCTATAACTTAGGAAAATCGTATGAAAATGTTTTGTCACACGTGGGCTTGATCCATAAGAATTTGTTGGGCCATAGTGAGCCTTGCTCTTTTTCTTCTTTTTTGAACTTTTTTGAACAATCTTTTTTTCTCAATGTATGAAAATTCTCCTTTCTCCATAGCCATACAAGTTATATACCCTCGTGTACGTACGGGACTTCGAAATAAATTTACTTAGTATGGTTAGATATAATTCACAATACATCTAATTTTAATTATTTGCGTACAAATTGTATATTATCTGATTTTAATAATACACTTGGTTAAAAATGTAATCTTTTATTTTGTCATAATAAAACCCGGCCGGGTGCATATACTAAGTTGTTAAATAAGCTTTTTTATAACATAATGTTAAAACTTTTATATATATACTAGCTTATAGACCCGTGGAATCCACGGGATTTTAGAGGGTTTTTGACTAAAAAAAAGTAAATACGTGAATAAAGTAAGAAACAACAACGAACGTAAACACTATAAAATTTTCTTGTAATGGAATAATAAGTTATAAGTGTCTGAGAGTATACAATACAATATTTGTAAATATCTGTGTAATAAACGTTTATTGTCTCATGATCTCCAATATGTTTGTCTTCAGAAGCAAATATATGTAATGATCATTCTAACACTTTAACAAAAGGTCCATTACGTGAACACCTAATAAGTTTAAAAAATATGTAAGTAAAAGAAGTTTGGGATTTATAATAAGTGTAAATAAGAAAAATGCCGCAAAACATGTAATATGTATACTATACATACCAATTGACCATTTGA
This sequence comes from Artemisia argyi, assembly GCA_030686995.1. NCBI lineage: Eukaryota > Viridiplantae > Streptophyta > Magnoliopsida > Asterales > Asteraceae > Artemisia > Artemisia argyi. The sequence goes on from CM060678.1 coordinate 28,877,516, forward strand.
TCATAAACCTTGAAGAACTTATTTATCTTTATAGTAGTTTTTGTTAGGTTACCATCCGCATCTGAAACAACCACCTTCAAACCTTTTTTTTATAGAGGTTCCATAATAGTGTTATCTTTAATGATCATATGATGAGGAAAAGTGATATTTTTTATAATATCCGTATTTTTTCATTTTCTTGGCTTAAGAGGAGAGGTAGTATAGTTAGTTGTTGGAACTCTCTGCTTAATTCGCCTTTGTAATTTCTCTACTAGCTCCTTGCTAGAGAGTTTTGGTTTTAATTCAATCATAGCTGAATGATTTAATACCAATATGGGCAAACAGTTACTGAACGATTTAAGTACTACACAGTGTTTAGTACTTAATTGAGATTCCACAACCGTATCACTGATACTACATAAAATAAAATTGGTTACATAAAATGAAACACAAGAACAAAAGTGAGCACAAATTTAAAAAACTTATATATATACAAACATCACAAAAGTTTAAGCTGATGATTGAGAGTATGAGTAGTGTCATATTTACGATTGTGTCATTTTTTTCCTCTCATCAGATGGCATATTTAGAGCATAAGCAATTGAAGACAAAATAACGTATGATATCTATAAACTTAACAGAGTATAAAAAATATAACATTTAATTCTTCTGACTTTGTTGCATAATGGTACAATATTGGCCCATATGGCAAATGTCGAATAAAAGGTAAAGTTTGCTCGGTTGTAACAAAATTGTTTGGTCCTAGCTACTCTGGTGCCCCTATCACTATACACCCACATGGATTTTTCCTACAGCCGATGCTAAACCGAACTCGCTAATCTTAACCTGTCCATGTACATTAAGAACTGAGTAATCGTTTAAAACATAGTAATGATTTGATAAGAATTATGAATGGATGTTTTCAAGACTTTCTTTGATTCACTAATTAATGATAATTAAAAAAATTAACATATTCTAACCAAACCAACATGTATTAAAGAACAAAAATAGCACGAAACTTGAAATTAGAGAGCAAATTTACCTTTCCAATATTCCATCGATGAAGATGTTGCTACATTAATTGTGATCTCTATGAATGACGCATGGCTCATGGGTGTGCAAATAATCCAAGCCTTTCGAAATATATCTTGACCACTTCTTTATGAATGACACTTGTGTTTCTTCCTGTCATCTCTTAAATTTCCTGATACACATGCCTCGGTAATAAAGTTCAAGAGGTTGTTCTCAGTGCAGCTCTAGAAACCATAAAGAGCTACCAGGCTTTGTTCTTTAAAGTTTTTAGTAGTGTTATTTTTAATACATATCAAATCCCCTATACATGTTCTTAACAGCAACAGAGCCTAAAAGTTTCATGGTATTGACCAAATCTTCCTGACGGGTTAACCTCAACAAATGACTATGTCTTGATCAGAAACGTCTAAGTCTATATTGAATGCACATAAATGAAGATACAAAAGTTGGAAAAAAAGGATCAATACAAAAAAGAAATGAAAACTACCATATTCTGCTCATATGGTATCGATCATCGTTTTATTGGGTGTTTCCCATCATATCCAAAGTCTCTATCTTGATTACCTCAAAAAGGGGAAGCTGTAATATTTTTAAACTAATAATAATGATCATAATAATAATAACCATTATGCAATTACTTTAAAGCATCAGGTAGAATAGATTAATCCATTGTATTACCAGATGTATAAACTTAAAAAGTTTTATTGGTTTTCATTGTCCTATATATGAGTTAATATGGAAATTGTTGTTTTGGCTATTGAAATTAGCCATTATACTTGGTTTGTTACTAACAAATATGATGATGTTCGGTACTCATTAAAAATACATATATTGATTATTTCCTGTTTGTAGTGCAAAAAAGATACCTAAATGGAAGGAAGTCATGATTCTCTAAACCTTTGATCCTTCGAGACATTATTCATCTATTTGTTAGTAATTATAACAATTAGATCAACATTTATAATGCTGAAAAAGTAATATTGAATTTTAAAATGAAAACATGTATGTCTCATAAAGCAAGACAATACATCCATTGCGTAACAAATACAACAATTAGATCAACATTTATAATGCTGAAAAAGTAATATTGAATTTTAAAATGAAAACATGTATGTCTCATAAAGCAAGACAATACATCCATTGCTCTTTTTCAAACATCTGACATGATTTATAACTCAATTTGCACATTCCTTGTATGTATAGTAGAATCGGAGACACACATGAGAATTAAGTTTTGCATAATAATCTTGACTAATGATAACACATGACATGCCTATTTATTTGTAGATTGTGTAATCTTGACATGATTAAGAACTCAATTTAATTGTAGTTTTGCAAAAAAAAAAAATAAATAAAAAATAAAATGTTTGCCGGTCAACCTGGCGATTATCATCCGTCCCATTTACAGTCGTACTAAAATGAACAACTTGAACTCATTATCTAACGTGACCCAACCCATTTCACAAATGTTAATAATAATCTGTCATCCAGCCCAACCATCCCATCTTTCCACGTCTAATAATGGCATGTTTCAACCCGTTAACCATCCCAGCGCACCTAGAAACTGGTCTGGCCCATTTTCACCCATATTGTTAATGATCTATCTCAACCATTTTGGCATTACCCAGCTCGACCCACCCCCTTTACAATCTCCACGTTGGATATTCACCTTACTGTGATATGATGCAATTGGGTATGATTGTATGAAAACTAACCTCGTCTTCAGATCTTGGTGGTGACAATAGAGGTACACCTTGCTGATTAAAGCATTGAACGTTGTACAACTCCATAATCTTCTCACAGTTTTCGAACCACTATCATCAAGCTTGCCACAACTGATCATGCATAGTAAAGTACCATTAGAAAATTTGTAGATTCCTAACAACAGATATATTGGCTTAAAGCATAATGTTAGGATATCTTCTAAATAAATCAGATGCAGTGTGTTAATCAACATGAAACCCCTTAGACCTTTGCACTATTAAAGTCCATATGGAGTGTGTTTTACCATGTAACACCTGAATCTACTGTAGAACACAACAACACACAAAACCTATTTGGTGTATAATCATAGTGCATAGTTACAGCACAGTCATAACATTGAAATATCTTTACGAATTTCAATTATTGGAATCCTGTCAAAAGGACAACACTGCTATGCATTAGCAAAGATAGATGCTTACATGTAGACACATCCCTAAATAAAAAGAGAACTAAAAACCGCACACCATCAAAATGAAGTACAACAGTACTGAACATATGTAGCATGTCATGTATATACATATATGTTGCATTATTAGATGAGGAGTAGAACAAACGGATTAATAATTATCATAAACCTAAAATAGTCGTAAGATGTTACATGTAACTAATGTACTATACCAATACTAATCAGACTGGTTCAGTTTCAAACTTTGTGTAGAAGTGGTAGTTAGTGACCTCATAAAATGACCCTAGATGTGCGTTTGAAACTTCAGTTCTGCAGCAGTCATAAACACCCATGAAAAGACCCAAATATCCATTTGAAACATAAATTTTTAGCAGCCCCAAACACCCCTTAAAAATCAATGGGTGGCATTCATGTATCATACTACCAAAGTTTCATATCAACCAAACCTAACCCATTTTAACATGCGAAAATGTTGTTGTGTCCCAAACCATTTTGACCCGTCCGTTTTGCCAACTCTAAATTTCACTAACCTTCATCACTCACTTAATCCATCATTGTAGATATTCATCACTCACACCATAAAAGCAAACTCACTAGAATAGACAGACTTGAATAGTGTAAGAGCCATTACAACCATTGATTCACGTCCAGTGTGGTGTGATATCTGTGAAGCTTCAGCTGAGAGCTAATGTTTTCTATCACAAAGAAAAATTGTCACATAATAACTACGTATAAATATAGACCAAACCATCAAATAAGTGATATAGTATGGCATATGCGTGTCCAAAAAGAGTACCTGTAACACCCTCTGTATCAGCTGCAGTTGATACGTGAGAATCGCACCAGGCTTTACCACTCAAGGGATCTTGAGAAGCTTACAACCCCCACCAGGCAGTTTACCTGATCGTTGTAGTATAGTATAGTGACAAGTACCGGGGAATTGATCGTTCAGCTAGGAATAGTGTCGCTAGGATTAGAAAACCTAATTACTAGTGCTAAAGATGAGAGATGATTATTTTTGTGTTTTTATATTTTTTGGAAAGCAAATTAAAATCTCGGGTTTTAAGGATTTGGGCGGAATTAGTTGCTAGTCAACTAACCCAATACTAAAGATGCAATCAAAATAAAATACTAGAAATGAAAATAAAACTAAATTATACTAAGGTTGTGAGCAATAAGTGGAGAAAATGTGTTTACTTAGATTTCACTACTCCCTAGACATCTTTTACACGTTAATTACTTGTTATAGTTGCGTGGATGACGGATTGTATTCCTTAATACCATTCGTGGGGTGGCGCACTTACTTCCCCAATCCTATGAGTGCCTACTTCACTCTAATGTCGAGCCGGCTAAGAAGCTCCTAACATGGGATCATTAGAATTTACTCATGCATTAAATACAACCAATAAAACCTAGTGCACATTGGTTCATGTTTCCTAAGACGTTCAAGCATGTTACCATGTGGAGATCTGCCAGTTTTCTTAAGCCTAACATCGAAATCATTCATCTAATACAACCATAAACAAGTAATCAACACATAATTAACATCTAGGTTTTATTAGATCTAAGCAAACACAAGATAGATCTAGCCTAGCATGATGGAATTAAGACAAGAACAAGATATAGACAACCAACACATAGACATATTGATTGAATTAAAAGAACACTTATCTCAATTACACATGAAAGGTATCAAGGGCTGAGAACCCTTGAAAAACCTGTAAAATTCGTACTAAGTTCGGCGTTAGGGTTTCTCCAAAACATCCTCTCCTAATGTGTAAAAATTAGAAAACTATATATAGGAAATAGGGTCTGACGGCGTCAAGACCAAATCGGTAACGCCGTCATCTCGCCGCCAAAATACTTCTCAGACTGCCTTGATCTACTTCTGACGCCGTCAAGTGTTATGTGTTTCCAGGCCGTCACGTATTTTACTCTTGACGCTCTTCCTTGTGACACCATCATTTCTGTACTAGGTCGTCATGGAAATTACTCTTGACGCCGTCAGGAAGTTACTCTTGACGCCGTCACCTACTGTTCCCAGCTTGGAAAATTGAGACTTTGCCGTTTTCTTCACTTTTATGCTCCAAAAACGTCCAAAATGCCTTCTTTTCCAGATTTCACTCTCAAAGTACCTAAAATCACAAAAGGAACGATTTAGGGCAATATTTGATCAAATAAATTCAATTCCGGGCTTAAATGAGCCCCTAAAAGTGGTTCATTTTCCGCCTCATCATATACCTTTACACTTGAGATTTGTTTGTCCTCAAGCAAATGCGCTTTTATTCTACTCAAAATACGAGTTAGGGGTCATTTAACACTAATATAAAAGTAATTACAACAGATAATCGTTCCACTAAAGACCAATAGACAAGCACGGAGGTCATACACAAGCACCTCACAAATAGTGTTTAGATACTCACATCTCTCGGGTGTAATAAAGTATAAATTACAATATGGAAATGGAAGATATCTCTCACTACCTGTCATAGCAAAATAGATTACCATAGGCTTGGGAAAGGATCAAACCTCCACCACATGGCGTAAGCACCTAGGATAAACTATCAAAGAGGTCTTTTAAAGGGTTGTAACGTTAGGTGTAGGGATATGAAATACACGGTTTTGTTGGATAAAGGCAGTCTTTACTGGTGGCGAGTTAACAATCTTGGTTAATTACATGTACAATGTGGCGTTGCTAAGCCAAGACTAGACTAGACTTAAGCTAACAAATGAAAAATAACAAAAACATAAGATAAACATAGAATAAAAAGGGATGGTAGTCCGTATGTTTTTCCTCTTTCTCTTTTTCTATTTTTTTTTTTCTTTTATTTTTTTTTTTTTTTTTTTTTTTTTTTTTTATTTTTTTTTTTTTTTGCATACACTCTTACCCTGCCATCCAAAATAATACATCATAGGGGATGAACATTCCCCTTACACTTGAATTTTTACATACTTTACAGTAAACTAATCTAATGACTCGAATTAAGAAAATCAAAACACTTGGAGTACTTTTAAGATTAACGTACATATGGGGGTAATAAATGATGTTCTTCCCCATTACTCCATAAAATAAGTACTTTACCCATGAGTCCCAATCGTCCCAAAACAATATGTACAAGGATATGACTCGACCTAGCAACCATGTAATCAATTAGATAGTTAACTTAGGGTTTAACAAATAACAATAATGCACTAAAGATGAGCGCATACACGGAAGGCTAAGGCGATTTGGGTGTACATTTAAGTGGGGTGTAACAAATTCTTCCTTTAAGTAAAATGCTTAAAGTTAGAAACGAAAAGATAGGCTCGGAGGGGTGTACTAGGGGTTTTGTGTACTAATAATGAGTACAACGCTAAGGGTGTGGGAAAAATTAGTTGACTTAAGTAGCCAAGTAATATGACTTAAATGGTCAAGTAATTATAATACGGGTTTAACACAAGGGTGATCCTAATGCCTCTTATCATGTAGTAAATCCTACTACACGAATGTAGTCTCACTAGCGGTCTCGGGATGCATCACTAACGCAAGTTCTAGAATCTAAATGCTACCGGTACACTCATAAGCACTAATAGTAAATGCTTTTCCTATCAAATCTAAAGGCGAACCTCACATATTTGGGTGGAAAATTTTTCTGAATATACGGTTATGTGCTAGTCATACAATCTCCTATCCATGAGACGCTTGCTATGGCTAATGTTTCACTCCTAAATGTTGTAAAAAATTTTAAATTTGGCGCTAAAATTGCACTAACAAGTGTTTCTCATAGTTTTATTACACATCTACTATCAAACAAAGCAAACTCAAGCGAAAGTGTATGTTGGGAATTATTCTATCAGTTACCACGGCTAGTGAAGAAGTTACAACTGCAAGAAGATTGTACTTGCAGTGGAAACTCATTACCACTGCAAGAACAAATATTACCACTGCTCACTTGTTAGCTGTTAGAGAAACGCGTATTGATAAACATAGAAAAGATTTTGTGTATATCTTATTCTATTAGTATTATACTTATCTTGTACAAGAGGACTCCTTGTTCTATAAAAGGAGATCCTAGATGATAACTTATATATACGTTTTCTTAGAGCTTCAAGGTGTAACCCTAGTGATATCTCAGATCACTCGTATTATTATTATTAATAATATTGGAGCTAGTTGTTTTGTTATATTCATTGTTCACACATTAATCTGTTTCACTTACAATTAATCTTCTAAGTATCATTAAGTAGATTCCGCATACTTAGTGATATCACTCAAAGTATCATTATCAACACAAGTTCAAGGTGTACACGATCCAACAAGTGGTATCAGAGCCAGGTTTTGATATTTTGATTTAGAAGATCCAATGGCAGATTCAAAAGATACAATGGAGACAGAAACAAGCCAATCTAATATTGCTGCAAAGCTTCCCAAGCTTAAAATTAATGACTTTGAGATGTGGAGGCTTATGATTGAACAATTCTTTATGGTTCAAGACTACACATTATGGGAGATCATAACGTGTGGAAATTCATTCAAACCTGGTACAACTGTTGAGACAGTTGGTGGCAAGCCAGTAACAAAAGTAAATGCTGGTCCAGTTACAAATGATGAAAGAAACCAACTTAAGAATGATTTGAAGGCTAGAGGTTTGCTATTGATGGCTCTACCCAGAGAACAAGTCCAGGCTTTTACCAAATACAAGGATGCAAAGACCCTCTTTGATGAGATATGTGAAGTATTTGGTGGTAATGACTATACCAAGAAAACTCAAAAGACTTTACTGAAGCAGACCTATGAGAATTTTGGCTCATCAAGCAATGAATCTCTTGATAGCATATTCACAAGGCTACAAAAGATTGTAACTCAGCTGACTGCTTTTGGAATAGAGGTAGAAAAGGAAGACCTCAATCTTAAATTTTTAAGAAGTTTACCTGCTGAGTTTGATACAAATGTTGCTGTATGGGAGGACAAGTCAGATCTTGAGACAATGAAGCTTAATGATGTGTACAATAACTTCAAAGTTATTGAACAAAGACTTAAGAAAGCTGGCAAGTTAAAGACAAGTTCTGCAGGAGTTGCACTCATATCATCATCAGGTAATGACAGTTCTGATGATGAAAGTGACAGTGATGATGACAGTGGTAACATGATTGTTTCCACTGGTAATGGAAATGTTTCCACTAGGAGCTCAAAGAAGCAGATTGCAGGACTAAGTGATGCTACTTTCTATGCCTTTATATCCAGCCATGTGGGTGGTTCAATCCTCAATCATGAGGACTTGGATCAAATTGATGAAGATGATATGGAGGAGATGGACATCAAATGGCAGGTAGCATTGCTCAGCTTAAGATCAAAGAAGTTCTGGAAGAAGACAGGGAGAAAGATTCATATAAGTGGAGATGAGACTGTAGGTTTTGATAAAAAGAAGGTGGAGTGCTATAACTGTCACAAGAAGGGGCACTTTGCAAGAGAATGCAGAAAACCAAGGAAATCTGACAATAAGTCAACTTGGTACAAGAAGGAAAAGGCCAAAGAACCTACAACAGAAGAGCCAAAGGTGCTATTGGCTATTGATGGAGTAAGCTTTGATTGGAGCTTTATGGGTCAGAATGGAGAAGATGATACAGAATCTGCAATGCTAGCCACTGAGCATGCACTCATGGCTTTCTCTGACTCTGAGGTATATACTGATAATGCTTGTTCTAAAAACTGTAAGGCTGCTAAAGAGTTAGAGGTTTCTAAAACACAATATGATGAACTGATGCTAGATTTACATCATACTAATTATAATTTAGCAAATCATAAAAGAGGTCTAGGTGTTTTAGAAAAGCAGATAGAGCATTATAGGGCTAATGAATCTAAGTTCAGAGATGATATTGCTGTTTTAAAAAGAGACTTAGATTTTTATCTTGAAGTAAATAAAGCTCTTAGGGAAGAGATTGAGAAAGTTAAAAAGGCTAGTGAGAATATTGAGATTACTAAGAAAACTCTAGACCATCAATCCAAGAGCATTGACAAAATTTGGGAAGCCCAAATTGTGAGCAAAGCTAAATCAGGTCTTGGATACAATATTGTTCCACCACCTCTAAGAGGTGTTCCAGCACCTCCTGGTATTGATCTTGCTCACACAGGCTTAGAAGAGTTTCAGGATCCACCCATGACCTATGGACCAAAATTTGTTAAACCAGTTGAAACTGAAAAGGTTCAGGTTGAGGTTGAGACTTTTGATAGTGCTAGTGACTCATCTCTTAAAGATGAATGTTTGAATGTTGAGTCTAAAACTAGTGTTACTGAAAATGTTAAAGTTGAGGAGTGTAAAAGCATTCCTGAAGAAGTTAAAGAGAAGCCTAGAACACAGTCAAATTTCACTAGGTCTACTACTAGGTATGCTGAAATGTACAGGGATAGGCCTAAATCTCCTAGAGGTAACATGAGAAGTTGGAATCATGTTAAAACTAGACAGTTTGGTAGTGACTTTGTGTTTTACAATAAGGCTTGTCACATATGTGGTAGCTTTGACCATTTAGCTAAAGACTGTACCTACCACATGGGAAGAAGGGAAGTTTTTACAAGGGTGAATGGATCAAATTCTAATAAAATGACTCACCCAAATCCCCTAAGCAAAATGGTTCCCAGGTCTGTTATGCTTAACACTGGCATTAAACATGTTTTCACTGCTAGACCAGCAGTTACCACTGCCAGAAGTAATAACAGAGTTTATCCTAAGTCCCCTGTTACTTCTTTTGTTAAATCTTACCAAACAGGGAAAAATACTTATTTTGAAAAGAATGATCACAAGAACCAAATGTGGAGACCAAAATTTTCTAATCCAGCAGTTTCCACTGCTAGGCATGCAGTTACCACTGCAAGACCAATTGTTTCCACTGATGTTCAAAAGAAAAGGGTAAAATTGGGAAAAGCTGTTAAGGCCTCAGCTCGTTGGGAATGGAAACCAAAAGGAACAACAAACAATCCCAATGGTGTATCAATGACCTTTGATAGATATAATTATATTGATACACGAGGCAGATCCAAGTCATTTGTGGCTTGGGTCCCCAAAAGGTACTAATTCCTTTATATTGTGTGCAGGGACATTCAAAGACAAAAGAAGATCAAGGTTATTCAGATAGTGGATGTTCCAGGCATATGACTGGCAACAAGGCTTATCTTTCTAATTTCAAATCACTTGATGGGCAAGCTGTCAGTTTTGGAGGAGGAATTGGTGGAAAAGTTTCAGGCAAAGGTACTATCAAGGCTGGAAACTTGGACTTTGAGAATGTATACTATGTACCAGAACTCAAGTACAACCTCTTCAGTGTGTCACAAATGTGTGACAAGAAACACAGAGTTCTATTCTCAGAAGATGAATGCTTTATCTTATCTAAGGATTATAAGCTACCTGAAGAAAAAGACATTTTGCTTAAAATTCCTAGAAAAGGTAATCTATATAGCATAGACATGAAGAAGATAGTAGCTAAGGATGATGTTACTTGTTTACTTGCAAAAGCCACTCTGGATGAATCTATGCTTTGGCACAGAAGACTTGGTCATGTTAATTTCAAGACTATCAATAAGATTGTAAAAGATGGTCTGGTCATAGGATTACCTCAGAAGAGATTTGAAAATGATCAAACATGTGTTGCTTGTCTTAAAGGAAAGCAACACAAAGCTTCATGCAAGTCCAAGATAGTTAATACTATTGATCATCCACTCTACATGCTACATATGGACTTGTTTGGTCCTACTTCTGTTAGCAGCATCAATTTGAAGAAGTATTGCCTTGTTGTGACTGATGATTTTAGCAGATTTACGTGGGTTTTCTTCTTAAATACCAAGGATGAAACCACTGACATACTCAAGACTTTCATCACCGAAGTTGAAAATCAGACTGAAAAGAAGATAAAGATCATCAGATGTGTCAATGGGACAGAGTTCAAGAATAGAGTAATGGATGACTTCTGCAGAGACAAAGGTATTAAAAGGGAATTTAGTGTTGCTAGAACACCTCAGCAAAATGGTGTTGCTGAAAGAAGAAATAGAACACTAATTGAGGCTGCAAGAACTATGATTGCTGATTCAAAGTTACCAGTGACATTTTGGGCTGAAGCAGTTAACACTGCTTGCTATATTCAAAATAGAGTTTTAGTGGTCAAGTCAAAGAACAAGACACCGTATGAGCTTTTCAGAGGAAGACCCCCACTTTTGGATTTCTTGAAGCCATTTGGATGTCATGTCACAATTCTGAATACCATTGATCATTTGGGAAAGTTTGAAGAAAAGGCAGATGAAGGTTTCTTTGTTGGTTATTCCATGGTTAGTAAGGCTTTTAGAGTCTACAACTTAAGAACAAGAAAGATAGAAGAGAATTTGCATGTTCAATTTCTTGAAAATAAAGCTAATATAGCAGGTTCAGGACCTGAATGGCTATTTGATCTTGAGACTTTATCAAATACCATGAATTATGTTCCTATTGCTTCAGATTCAAGTGATGTTGATCTTGAAGATTCAGAAGAGTTTATTGATGATGATGAATCTTGTCAAGATGATGAGGATGACAAAGATCAATTTGTTATGCCAATTTGGGACTTTGAAGCTAATGCAGACTTACAACCTTCACAACCTTCAAAGAATACTAGTCAGGAAGATGAATTTGTAAATTTTGATGTTCTGCATGATGATATTCCTGAAGACAGTGGTAATCCTACTACCACTGCAACACATGATGTTTCCACTGAAGGTCCAGCTGTAGAAAATATAGCTCAGGAGACACAAATTGATGATGTTGAAATCACAAATATGCCATCATCATATGATATTCCTAACACATCACAGTCTACAATTCATAAAGCTCATCCAATTAAGAATGTTATTGGTGAAATTAATTCAGGTGTGAAAACAAGAAGGCAAACAAGGATGACAGATGTTCATGGGTTCATAAGTGAAGTCTATGAGTCCAAGAATCATATTACCAAGAATGAATGTTTATTCTTCTGCTTTCTATCACAAATGGAGCCTAAAAATGTTTCTATGGCTTTAGGAGAATCAAGCTGGGTTGAAGCTATGCAGGAAGAGCTATTGCAGTTTAAGCTTCAAAAGGTTTGGGTTCTTTGTGACTTACCTGATGGTATGAAAGTGATTGGTACTAAATGGGTGTTCAGAAATAAGAAAGATGAAAGAGGCATTGTCATCAGAAACAAAGCTAGATTAGTTGCTCAAGGATACACTCAAGAGGAGGGTATTGATTATGAAGAAGTTTTTGCTCCTGTTGCAAGGCTTGAGGCTATTAGACTATTTCTAGCTTATGCATCATTTATGGGCTTTACTGTCTATCAAATGGATGTTAAGAGTGCCTTTCTTTATGGTACTATTGATGAGGAGGTATATGTTGCTCAACCTCCAGGCTTTGAAGATCCACATCACCCCAACAAAGTTTATAAAGTAGTCAAGGCTCTTTATGGTCTACATCAGGCTCCAAGGAAGTGGTATGAAACCTTAGCTACTTATTTAATGAATAATGGGTTTCATAGGGGCAAGATAGATCAAACTTTGTTTATCAAGAAAGATAAGGGTGATATACTACTTGTTCAAGTATATGTTGATGATATTATCTTTGGATCAACTAAACCAGAGATGTGTAAAGAGTTTGAGAAGCTGATGAAAGATGAATTTCAAATGAGTTCTATGGGGGAACTCACATTCTTTTTGGGGCTGCAAGTTCAACAGAGTAAAGAAGGAATTTTTATTAGTCAAGACAAGTATGTGGCTGAGATTATTAAGAAGTTCAAGTTCACTGATGCAAAATCTTCCAATACCCCTGCTGACAAGACCACTCACTTATTATTGAAGAATGCTAGTGGTGTAAATGTGGATGTGCATACTTACAGGTCAATGATTGGCTCTTTGATGTATCTTACTTCTTCAAGGCCAGACATTATGTTTGTTGTGTGTGCCTGTGCAAGATTTCAAGTGACTCCAAAGACATCTCATATGACTGCAGTGGAAAAGATTTTTCGATACTTGAAGACATATCCTAGTCTGGGATTGTGGTATCCAAGGGAATCTCCTATGGAGTTGATTACCTACTCAGATAGTGACTATGCTGGTGCAAGCTTGGATAGAAGGTCAACCACAGGAGGATGTCAATTCCTTGGATGTAGATTGGTGTCATGGCAGTGCAAGAAACAGACAATGGTTGCTACTTCAACTACTGAAGCAGAATATGTTGCAGCTGCTAGTTGTTGTGCTCAGATCCTTTGGCTTCAGAATCAACTCTTGGATTATGGGTACAATTTCATGAACACCATCATCTATATAGACAATAGTAGTACAATTTGCATTATTAAGAATCCTGTGCAACACACTAAAACTAAACATATTGAAATTAGACATCACTTTATTAGAGATTGTTTTGAGAAAAAGCTCATTAATGTTGTCAAAATTCATACTGATGACAATTATGCTGATTTATTAACAAAAGGGCTTGATGTGGGTAGGTTTCAGTACTTGGTAACAGGTATTGGAATGCTTAATCCATAAATTCTTGATGTCTAATACTTTTTAGTGTAGCAGGATGGATTTTAATGTACTATTATTGTTTGTATATGTATGAATGGCTTTTCACTAACAATTCAGCTCAGTGGAACCTATGCATCACACAGTGGAAAGATTTGCTCTCACAGTGATAACAAGGAAATAGAGAAGATCATTTATTTATTGCTTAACAAAGGTTGCAGAGTACATTCTTTTCAAAGACTACTTCAAAACACATGTCCATAACATACAACCTAACAACCTAAGATCTTCAGACACTACATAGGCTTCTTTCCTTTGCCCTCATATGTATGGTTGCTCTTAGCTGGCTTGTTCCTCTTCTCATCAAAGGATAGTTGCTTCCTTGGACATGCAAGACCAAGCACTTGTGGTGGAGGTTTCAGATCTTTTGCAGACTTTGATGACTCTGGCCACTTCATGTTGCTTATGGCAGTTTTCAGGGCAGTTGTAAGTGCTTTTGGCAGTTCCTCAGACAGGTTGAAGGTTGGATCATCTTTCTCTGAATCAACATCAATAGATGGAGCTGATACAGTTGTTGGTGGAAAGTATCCACTCCATCCAGTAGAATGCTCCTCAGAATCTGAGTAGTAGCTGATTGCTTCATCTGAAGAATCATCCGAGGAGATATCGATAAGTGGAAACCAACTCATGATAATGTATGGGATTATGTTTCTTGAGGGATGTTGTTGATGAAAGATAAAGGTTTTTGATCCCTATTTATATGCAAAGTCAAGGTTTATGGCTAATTAATGAAGATTATTTACTTCCATCCGTTTTGGTAGGTTGAAGAAGTTATTATGGAAGATATCAAGTTGCCTTTGGAGCAATTAATGTATAAATAGTAACTTGGGTTTACTATTTTTGGTTAAGATTGGATGGTTACTTTGAATGGAGTTATAAGATGTGTATCTTAAGACACATAACAAATGGTTATTGATTCACCATGTCTAATCCACATAAGAATCAACTAGTCCTGAGCAAACGGCTACAGGTAAAGACACATCAAATCCGTTCATGGTTGATAGTTTACCAAAAACTAGGTTATCAACTCACCATACATCTTTGTGATCAAGAGTTGGCTAGTCCATAGCAAACGGCTCATGGTAAAGACATATCAAATCCGTTGATAGCTGATAGTTTGCTAAAAACTATAATTAGAGCATACAATTTTACATGTTTTACTTCTCATTGCTCTTTGAAAAACTCTTTTGATTTTTACCACTGCAGGTTCACAGTTACCACTGACAGTGTAAACTTTTTCTTTGGCAACACTTCATGTGTCTGATTCTCACGAATTAGATATAGGTTGTGCAGTTTCTATGCCTTATGATGCATCTCTCTCAGAAGGTAATACATCTGGAAGTGCTGAAGGTAGTATGTTACCAAAAGGAATTGATGGAACTGTGTACCCCATTCTCTTAACAGATGGATACTTATTGATGGAAGGACTTCTGAATTTTGTCTGATTATGCTGCTTATTGATGGAGATTCTTCCAAACAGGGGAGGATACAAAATTTTGATAATAATGATCAGATTCAGGGGAGGTTTGTCTTCAGCATGGTTTGCTCTCAGCATGTCAAAGTTAAGAGTGAATGCAGATAATGAGAAGGTTAGATCTTTGATTCAGAAGATATATGATCAAAGTGTAAGAGCAGATAAAAGATTAAGAAAAACAAGATAAGTGTTTGGAAGAATTCCCATATCCTCAGGTTTATTGTATACTTGAAGAAACTTATTGATTTACTAATAAATCATAAGTTTAGGGGAGGATTGTTGGGAATTATTCTATCAGTTACCACGGCTAGTGAAGAAGTTACAACTGCAAGAAGATTGTACTTGCAGTGGAAACTCATTACCACTGCAAGAACAAATATTACCACTGCTCACTTGTTAGCTGTTAGAGAAACGCGTATTGATAAACATAGAAAAGATTTTGTGTATATCTTATTCTATTAGTATTATACTTATCTTGTACAAGAGGACTCCTTGTTCTATAAAAGGAGATCCTAGATGATAACTTATATATACGTTTTCTTAGAGCTTCAAGGTGTAACCCTAGTGATATCTCAGATCACTCGTATTATTATTATTAATAATATTGGAGCTAGTTGTTTTGTTATATTCATTGTTCACACATTAATCTGTTTCACTTACAATTAATCTTCTAAGTATCATTAAGTAGATTCCGCATACTTAGTGATATCACTCAAAGTATCATTATCAACACAAGTTCAAGGTGTACACGATCCAACAGTGTATTTGTAAGGTATCATCATTTTACCCTCCTCTTACACTTAAGATGAACATTGTCCCCAATGTTCAAGTAAAGAGTGTAAAAGTGAAATATGTAAAACAAATGAAATCAAATACTCCCCTGATTCGCTCGGTATGGAAAATTAGGTGACCAGGTTAAATCTTCCTCAAAGAAAATGAACAATCAAAGCTTCCCTTCCAGAATATAAATCATCTTCTTGTCATACATAACCTGTAAATCCCGAGAAAACAAACAAGACAACCTCGCATAAAATCGGCGGCATCCTATATAAGTTTCTAAATCCTAGAAAATAAAGTAAGATATAATGCTTGTGGAATGAAGTTTGCAGACTTCCTGGAGATTATAAAACTTAATAATTCACAAAAACTTTGAGACTCCGTTAGAAAAACAAAACCGGTAAAATTTCCAGGTTTTTACACGTGACGCCGTCAAGAGTAAACTCATGACGCCGTCAGAAGTGACCTGCAGAAATTCTTATGTTAAGTTTCCGGAAAATTTCTGGAAAAACTTGGTCCTAGTTCCTGGAAAATCCTGCAAAACTTCATTATGACTCAATACAAGCATTTGAGTCTAACAAATACGAATATACATGTCCATTTAATATTGTGGAGAATCATGATCGGGTTGTTTCTTAAAAACATATTTGGGGTTTCCCCTTACACTTATCTTTTGCAAAAATACCTTTAGGTGGAGTTAAGACTAGGCCAAAACAACAAAGTAAAGTATTTCCACTTTTTAGTTTAGAAACATGATCTACCAACAATAAAAATAAAGCATGCATACGGAAGCAAATAACAAACAAACAAACAAATAAAATCACACAAAGCATGGGTTGCCTCCCAAGAAGCGCTTTTCTTTATTTACGAGTCTTGTAGCTAGACTCAAGGTCATGGGTTACGTTTTCCTTTCCCACTTTTGTGCCAACTCAAAACATCTAATCCAATTCTCATCACGCTTATATTCCGGGCCTATATTCATGCAACCCGAATAGTATGTTCTCCTCCTCTCATAATAGACATCATCACTAATTCCATCTTCCTTAACCTCATAGGGTCGAATTTCATCAATTTGTAGATTTTTTATGCCCTTTAATTCTTCCTTCATGTGAGGCATCATGAAAGTGACCTTTTCTATCCCATTAGTAAACTGAGCTATCCCCTTTTCATGGTCGTGATACATCTTAGTCTTCTCAACAAAAGGTTGTCCTAAAACTACTTCTCCTAGGTGTGGATCAATAATGCCTCTAACATCTTCTAGGATTACAAAGTCGCATTGATAAGTAAAATTTCCTATAAAGATGTGTACCCCTTTAACTCTCCTGACAAAGTTACATAGCCTTTTAGAATTGTAAGGGTCTTTTCTAGGACTTAACCTTTCGTTCATTATCCAATTGTAATAGAGCCTAGACATGATATTCATGGGTGCTTTTAAGTCAATGTATGTATGCTCTCTAGACATGTACCCAATCATGCAAGGAATTTTTATGTTCCTCAAGTTATGCCTCCTAATCCATGGTGTCTTTCTATATTTTGAGGGGCAAGGGTGTTGTAAAAGGAACCTATGGTAACTCAATTCATCCGGGGTTGGAGCGAAGTCCGTAAACTCAATTTTCATTTGGAGAGGCTTAATGAATTCCTTAAATGTGTTAACTTCTCTCTTTCATATTTTATGCGCAATAAGCCTCTTGCTAACTTCTAAACGGCGACCCTCTAATTCCATAAAGACCACACTAGTACAAACAAAAACACGAAGAATTAAGATAGACTAAAGAAACCTAAAAATAAAAATAAAATCTTACTAGAAAGGAATCTAGCAAGTAGACCTAATAAAAAGAAATTCTAACCTAGACAATAACTATTCCCCGGCAAAGGTGCCAAAAACTTGATACGTGGGAATCGCACCAGGATTTACCTCTCAAGGGATCTTGAGAAGCTTACAACCCCCACCAGGCAGTGTACCTGATCGTTGGAGTATAGTATAGTGACAAGTACTGGGGAATTGATCGTTCAGCTAGGAATAGTGTCGCTAGGATTAGAAAACCTAATTACTAGTGCTAAAGATGAGAGATGATTATTTTTGTGTTTTTATATTTTTTGGAAAGCAAATTAAAATCTCGGGTTTTAAGGATTTGGGCGGAATTAGTTGCTAGTCAACTAACCCAATACTAAAGATGCAATCAAAATAAAATACTAGAAATGAAAATAAAACTAAATTATACTAAGGTTGTGAGCAATAAGTGGAGAAAATGTGTTTACTTAGATTTCACTACTCCCTAGACATCTTTTACACGTTAATTACTTGTTATAGTTGCGTGGATGACGGATTGTATTCCTTAATACCATTCATGGGGTGGCGCACTTACTTCCCCAATCCTATGAGTGCCTACTTCACTCTAATGTCGAGCCGGCTAAGAAGCTCCTAACATGGGATCATTAGAATTTACTCATGCATTAAATACAACCAATAAAACCTAGTGCACATCGATTCATGTTTCCTAAGACGTTCAAGCATGTTACCATTTGGAGATCTGCCAGTTTTCTTAAGCCTAACATCGAAATCATTCATCCAATACAACCATAAACAAGTAATCAACACATAATTAACATCTAGGTTTCATTAGATCTAAGTAAACACAAGATAGATCTAGCCTAGCATGATGGAATTAAGACAAGAACAAGATATAGACAACCAACACATAGACATATTGATTGAATTAAAAGAACACTTATCTCAATTACACATGAAAGGTTTCAAGGGCTGAGAACCCTTAAAAACCTATAAAATTCGTACTAAGTTCGGCCTTAGGGTTTCTCCAAAACTTCCTCTCCTAATGTGTAAAAATTAGAAAACTATATATAGGAAATAGGGTCTGACGGCGTCAAGACCAAATCGGTGACGCCGTTATCTCGCCGCCAAAATACTTCACGGACTGCCTTGATCTACTTCTGACGCCGTCAAGTGTTATGTGTTTCCAGGCCGTCACGTATTTTACTCTTGACGCTCTTCCTTGTGACGCCGTCATTTCTGTACTGGGTCGTCATGGAAATTACTCTTGACGCCGTCACCTACTGTTCCCAGCTTGGAAAATTGAGACTTTGCCGTTTTCTTCACTTTTATGCTCCAAAAACGTCCAAAATGCCTTCTTTTCCAGATTTCACTCCCAAAGTACCTAAAATCACAAAAGGAACGATTTAGGGCAATATTTGATCAAATAAATTCAATTTCGGGCTTAAATGACCCCCTAAAAGTGGTTCATTTTTTGCCTCATCAGCAGTTCCAACACCACAACAATAAATATTTTGATCCATGTAATGAATATTTTCACAATTTTTCCCAGCAACAATGGGACCTTTTGTTTCTCTAGTATCTGCTCCAAGAATGACCCATAAAAGCAAAAATGGGAACTTTATCCTAACCATCTGTACATCACTGTATAAGACATATCCCGTTATATATCAAACTAATCAACTTAACACAAAGAATGTATCAAACTAACGATTCATACGTATAAGACATGTCACGTTCTATCATACGTTGTAACTGGTCTAAAGTCTAAACTATGATGTACTCAAAGTCTTTAACTATCTAACACCATTATCACCTAATCTAGATATCACATATATCTAACACCATTATCTCCTAATATAGATATCACATCAGCCATTAAATGGCTTAAGTCTTGTCTAACTTTTATAGCAAAAACGTTTTAATCTTCATGTACTATTTAAGTTGGATCTTCTTATATTTCAATACATTGTGTAAGAAAGCAAATGTATAATGAAGATGTTACACATATGTGGCAATAGCTTTTAGTCTAATTTAGCAAGCACCCCACCACACCCCATTTTGACATCAGGTGTTTTATGACAAATAATTAAAATTTTCAAATGGTACCTCGGTTATTATAAGATTTGTATTACATTCCCAATCAGATGTTTCCAGATGTTTGTTCATACAACACTCGTTTACCTTCACACAGCACGTGTGAAGGTAGTCATTCATATGTTGATCAATGAGTGATGTTTCCAGATGTTTCTTCTTCTTCTTCTTCTTGTTTTTGATGCTCATCTCTGGAATTTAAACAAAAGAAGCAAAAGATAATACTGTAATTAACTAACTGGATATGCATCGGATGAATAGATGAAGGAAAAAAAAGCGTGAAAGTATACATGGTTTGCTTGAAATAATTTTACCATTTTCATTTTGCAAAAGTGAATGAAGATCCTGGGAACAAAGGTCAGGTCAAGTGAGAGATTTGGAGTTATGTATGATGTTTAGTGCAATCAATGATCATTATGTCGTATTAAAAGAATTACTCAAACTTTAAAGGCCATTTGTATTTTTGGTAGATTAAGTACAAATATGATTCACTATAACTATAAAATTATTTAAAGGGCATTTCATAGTTTTATACAATATGAAATAAGCATATCATAGAACTTGCTCACCTTCTTGGTGGTCGAATGATGTGTTTGGTTCCTTTTTTTCCTTCGCTCCTATGTTTGCTTTGCATCTGTCGTGAACAAAATGATAAAGATTAAGGGTTGTTTTCAGTTTATGGCACATTTAAGCAGATAACAAATACACATCAATCATAAGATAAGTATATTACATGATGAATAACTTATCAACACCTTGCCCAATTAGTCAAGACCAAGTAGACAAGTAATTTAAATATTAAAAAAAATTAGTTCCTAATGAAACTGATATCAGAAATAACAAATTACGTCTACCACTAATAAATTTTTTTTATCATAAACATAGAAAATAAATTAAACTAAAACTTGTGTTAAGAATGAAATTGAAAAAACAAATTAAATCAAAACGTGTATCATCGATTGAATTGAAACAATCAAATATCAATTTAAATTGAATTGATGGTTTTGATTTCTAGGTATTCACGAATTGAGCCATTGATTTTTATGATATGTGCCTTTAAGTGTAGGAAGAATGATGTGATCATTTAGGTTAAAGTTCTTAACCATTATATAGGTTGTTGAAAAAATTAGGGCTAAATATTTTTAGAATGTGTTAAATACTATGATTCAATCACAGTGACAAATACAAATCATAACAAAAATGTTAATAGTCAATCAAAAAGCTGAATTCCTTAATTAAGTTTGCCCAATTTTAAAACAAAAATATTGAATAATTTAAACTTTCGGCCAACAAATTGACCTAACAAACATACTTCAGGTTGATCGATAATGAGTGTGGTTTTTAAAGAACAGGTCTTATATAAGTTTGTGGTCAAAACAGAGGAAATAAACACATCCTAACATCCTTCATCCAAAGAATCAGAAACATTACCTTGTGAGAATATGCTTGTGAAAATTGTTTGAACCATGTAATTCAAATGGCAAAATAATAACGATGGATTGGCGAACTTCCACGGTCATCTATCTTATAAATACAACTCTTGATGCAAGATTCTTTGGTCGTAGGGGAATAATGCTCCATACATCATCCTAACAAACATACTTCAGTTTAGCTCTTAAATCTAAAATAAAAGTGAGGATACATCTTATTATATTACAAGTACCACTTAAAGAGTATTTTTCAACTGGAAAATCGAGAATAACTATGAGCTTTTGAAATTTCTTCTCCATGTTTTAACCACTGCACACCTGCATCCACCATTAATTTAAAAAAATAGAAAACTAAAAAAATAAAAATAAACACTCAAGAAATTATTCCATACATGTTCGTAAAAACCTGTTAGGCTGAAATGGAAACATAGTGGCGTCCATATTCAACTGCCAAAGTTGATAAGACCTCTTGTATGGATTTTCGATTCTGGTACTAAAAACTCAAGCATGGTCTGCAGAATGTAATAAGAATTATGTTCCACAATAAACTACTATTAGAGATCATATATGCACATAAACAAATCACAAATCACAAACTAACAACCTACTTATAAAACCAAAATTCAAATCAATTTAATATTTATCAACACATCAACAAATTACAAAATAACAAACTACTTACCTTCAGTCCTACTTTGTTTCCCTTCAAAAGAGGATAACGAAGTGAGATTTATTTCCCGAAAGTTAAAAGCATGAAATTCATAGACATGACCAACTAACCTGCGTTACAAAGCTCATCGAGGTCAGCCAAAGAGTGTCCTCTGTCCACCGAAACACAATTATACTGATGATTAAAAAAAACAACACATCAAAATAATTGTAATTTGCAACACATAATTCAAAACCCTAAATATTAAAATTAAATTGATACTTACCAATTCAGGACCGTATGGAAGAACCTATTGTGTGTGTTTTATGAATCAAAGGAGATATGCTTTTGAAGGGATCAATTGATTTAAAATCGGTTTCATATTAACAATTGATTGAAACCGTTTTGAATGGCATAATTACTTCCCAAAAACAAATCATCTAAATGAATAATTATAAACACATTCCACATTCCGCTTATAAATCTATTTTAGGCAAAAAATTATTCATCCACCAAAATGAATTATTCATTACCGTAAAAAAAATTTTTAAAAAAAAGTACAAAAAATAAAGTACACAAAAAAATGATGGGAAAGAAACTTACAATCAAAACCAATAATAGGTTTGGAGATAATTTTAAGGATCATTGCCTAGTTTAGGATTTGAAGTTTTTGGGTGGATTGATTTGGGTGTGATATGGGTTATCAGTTTTACACGCTCCATCAGTTACAATCCAAATTAATGAATTAATTATTAGCTAAAATTAGCAGACACAATCGGAAGTTTTTTTGAAATTTTTGGGTGGATTGATTTGAGCGTGTAAAGGATCAGTTATGTTTGGGTGTTTTTTTGGTCAAACCATTTAATGACTTCTTAAAGGATGGAGCGTGTGTTTGTATTTCATTATTTTTATTTATCAAAGAGTATTTTATATAGATGGATGCATAGACTACTTGTACGCATTAAATCATCGACCAATCAGAATTGAGACACATCACCGTATTAATTACAAAGGTTGCTTTATTGAGTTGTAAATTATCCTGGTTTATTAGTATAGATAGATAGTTAGAATACTGATGCACGCGCCGTTTTTTACATAAATTTTTTTATTATGTATAGATTTTTGTTTTACGAAATATTTGACTTTGCTTAACTGCCATGATGTTGAGGATGATATTACTTAAATTTAACTATTGATATTATGTTTTAAATACTATGTCTGTTTAATAGCATGTAATAACAATTAAAAATGTTTTTCTTGGTATCCTTTTTCAAACTTTGAAGAGTAATTACATGTGTCATTGCTAAATGCACAATATCATGTATATGTTTTCATCTTGCCCGTGGGGTCGTGCCTTCATTTTGATATCTATATTTCTGTTAATAAGAATTTTCGGCTTGTTTAATTTTTAAACACATGTAAGCGTGGGCTAAATTTAAAAAGAGCAATAACATGAGCTATTATTGAACGAGGATTGTTAAAAAAATACTTTTTCTGGACTTCCTTACTTAACCTCATAAAGAGGAATAACGTGAGTTCGTATATGTTCAATCTCTTGTATTCAATTTGTTAGCATTAAAAATATGTATTGAGAAGTGATGGTCATTCTCATATTAGGAACTTTGTAATGTGTCTTAGTTTATGGAATAGGATAGTCATTGGGCTTTGGACTTGGCAAGCTAATATGTTATGTGCTATGTTATATAAGCCTTATTATCTAATCATGTAACCAAGTCCAAGCCCAAGCCCAAGCCCATAGAAAGCCTTTAGGGCATCTCATGTAACCAACTATATAAGCACCTCAAATGAGTCATTTGAGGTATGTGCTTGTGTGTATTGTGTGTGTTTTTCTTAATAAAAGTTCTCATATTTCATCTCTTTCTCTCTTCACCATACGACATACATATACATCATACAAGTCACCATCTTTCCATCTCTACTTCAGATAGTGTTTAGATTGTGTGATATAGTTGATAGATTTATGCTATTACAAGTGGTATCAATCGCCTAACAATGATTTAGGAGTGTTGGGAGTTTGTTTGTTTCGATTTTATTGCTTTCTACACGTTTTTTTTAGAAAAGTTCATTACTTTTCTTGTTTTTCTTGGTCTTTAACACTTTTTTGATTACAAACTAGTGTTATAAACCTTTTCTAACAAGAAAGTTTCAATCTTTTTGAAGATTTAAAGCTTAAAAAATTCAATTTTGGTTATTGTACTTGTTTTCTAGAACACAAAAAACTTTCATAAAAATCATCAATTTTGCAACTTTCTTTAAGTTTTGGTGTTTTTATAACTAGAAGTACAAGAATCTTGAAATACAAACTTCATTTGGATGAGCTTTTAGCAAAATCAAAATTCTAGCAAACTTTCTAGAACACAAAAAATTTTCATAAAAATCATCAAGTTTGCAACTTTCTTTAGATTTTGGTGTTTTTATAACTAGAAGTATAAGAATCTTGAAATACAAACTTCATTTGGGTGAGCTTTTAGCAAAATCAAAATTCTAGCAAACTTTCTAGAACACACTTGTACCATCTTTCTAAAACACAAAGTTTCGAGAACACCTTTGTACCAAGTTTCGAGATTACACCTCGTTAATCCTTAAGTGCTACCGTTGCTTACTCGGTGTTCCCCTTGCTTGTATAAGTGAGAAAACACTTCGACTCGTGGTATACTCTCTAAATTGTATAATTTAGAAAGTTTTGGTGCCAAGTTTCTAGAACACTGAAAAGTTTCTAAAACACTCAAAAGTTTCTAGAACACTGAAAAGTTTCTAAAACAGTGAAAGTTTCTAGAACACTGAAAAGTTTCTAAAACATTGAAAAGTTTCTAGAACACTGAAAAGTTTCTAGAACACTGAAAAGTTTCTAAAACACTGAAAATTTTCGAGAACACTGAAAAGTTTCTAAAACACTGAAAAGTTTCTAGAACACTGAAAAGTTTCTAAAACACTGAAATTTTTTCTAGAACACCTTTTAGAATTTTTTTTTTCTAGAACACTTTTAGAAAGTTTTTTTCCTTGAACTCTTTTAGATAATCTTTCGGTGGACAAAGTTTCGAAAAATTTTCGTGGATTGTAAGTTCGTAGACCAAGGAACGTAACCTTTACCAAATTCAACTCCTATTTCGTTGGAACGATCCAAGAATCAACTTTATCAATCATAACTTCAAAATGTCTCTTCTCAAAAATTTCTTTCCATCAATGGACATGGAACCTATCAATGGAAACTACATCTTTATGGCAAATCATCTGGCAACAACATCAAGCAGTGATTCTGATCTTCCTCCTACTTATGATTCAGATCCACTCCATGTGGTACCAAATTATGGTAATGATGCTAATCCGTTTGCTCATGAAAAGCCACATTATGTGCCACCTGCACCTAATTATGATACATATGTGGGGGAACAAGTTAATAGCAATGTTAACTATGAAAATCCAGATATGGATCCTAATGGAATTCAAGTTGCACAAAATGGTGCTAATGATGAGGAAACACGTGCTTTATTTGAATCATTATTGAACAATTTTGGTATTGAAATTGAGAAAGTTAAAAAGGTCAATCGCGAAGTTAAGGCCGCAAATGAGAGATTGACCACTGAGCTTGAGAGATACAAGCAAAATTCAAAAAGTTTTCAAATTCACAAAGAACGCGAGTCAGAACTTGAAATTGGTTATAAGAAGTTACTTGTTAAAGATAGGGAATGGAAAAACAAATTTGATACTTTTGAAATTAGTTCAACAAAAACCATTAACTCTTTAAAACAAGAAATTTCTGAATTAACAAACCAACTTTCAAAACAAAAATCAGCTTATACCAATCTTGAAAAAGAACGGGATGAGTTGAAAAAGGACTTTACAAAGAAAGAAGACAAACTATTGGAAGAAATTGTAGAGTCAGAACACAAGATTGCACATCTAGAAGAATTGGTGGTTAAGTCGGGTAAGTCAAGTCAAACAATGAAAATGATTTCAAATCAAACTAATCTGATTTACCATACGAAACACAAAATGGCTCTTGGTAACAACAATCCTTGTAATCTCAAGAAAGCTCAGGAAGAACAGAATGTTTTGTATAATGGTAATGTGATTTACACGAAACATGATCCTCCCGTCGTTCGGGATTCTGTGGAAACGATGGAACTTGTCGAAGAGAGCATTAATAAAATGAAACAAAAGGATTTGAAACCCATTGATTACAACAAATTGAACAAACTTTCGGGTATTACTTTTGTTCCACAAACAGAACCATCTGTGTTTTCCATAAAACGACCTTTCACAAAAATAGTTTCTAAAAATGTAGTTGCTTCCAAATCGCTTTCAAACATGGAACAGATGTCTTCAAACAACACTTTTAACACAAGTGCTGCCAGAGGATATCTTGATGATCTTAAAACCAGAATTGGGCAACTTTAAACGCTTTTAGAATCTAAAATGAGACTGAATGAGATCAATTGGAATTCCACAGTTCATTTACAGCTGAAAAAGATTCTTGAATAAGACTTTGCTCCTCCAATCAATGCCATTAATGTGAGAGTCATTCATTTTGAACAAGATTTTTTGAAAGAAACGGCTAACTTTGTCAAGGACCACAAATCCCTAGTAAAGGAAGCTAATGCAAATCTTCAAAACATCAAACTTTTGGAAAATCTAAATGATTCTCTTTTCGAAGCTGTTATGACTACTGATATAATGTCCATCATTTTACAAACATATTCGGTTAAGGACGATGAAAGACTGCGAGCTGAGACATCTGCAATTGTTTCAAAATATGAAAATGCTCTTGTAAAACTTGAAAAAGAAAACATGTCATTTTTCAAAAAACTTGATCAAAAATCAGAGGAATGCAAGTATGACAAATTGTCGTATGAGCATGCCTACAAGGACATGAAAAAGGAAAATGATCTTTTGAGAGCTCAGCTTGAAAGTATAAAAGGGAAGGGTGTGGATACTAAGTTTGCAAACCCATCAACTTCAGAGAAACCAAATGTTTCAAAAACCGTTGAAAAACCAAAAATGTCAATTTCCGGTTTGCTCCAAAAGTTGATGCGAAAAAGGATTTGACAAAGCCAGTCACTCTACAACCCTTGCCTAAGAAAAAGGAAATTGAAAAGATTGTTGATAAACAAAAAGTGGTTGTTGAAAGAAACACAAATGTGAGTGCACCTGGCTCTTCTAGGAATAGTACACCAAATGTGACTTCAAAAACTGTTAAAGAGTCTGTTGGTTCTAATGATATTGTCCACAATCACCATCTAGAAGAAGCTAGGAAAAAGGTACAACATCGAAAAGACGGAATTTTAGGCGCCAAACCTAGTGTGATGAATTCTACAAGATCCCGAAGCACTGCTAGTAGTAGTAAACCATTACCTAGGAACTATCAACAAAACACTAGGGAGTGGCTTGCATCTAAGAGTAGTTGCGAAAAAAAAATGCCATGCACGTAGAAAACAACACTAGATATGTTGAGTCTCTTTCGAACAAAAAGCAATTTCCAAAAGACTGTAGTGACAAAGTTAAAATTGCTGTGTTAAACAAGAATGTTGAATTTGTCTGTCCTACATGTCAAAAATGTGTTTTTTCAGCTAACCATGATGCATGTATTGCACAATTTATCAAGAAAAGAAAGTCAAGTGTCAAGACACAATCCACTAAGACACCAAATCGATACAAACCCGTTGATAAGAAGCAAGAGGTTAAGAAACCTAATAGGTGGATACCGAAAGGATGTAGTCTTTTCAAGACTGAGACTTCCGCTGTATCTGATAAGAAGACTACGTCTAGATCTTACCTTAGGTGGATTCCCACGGGAAAAGTTTTTAAAACAGTTGGTCTTAGATGGATTCCCACAGGAAAGATTTTTGATAGTTGCACCAAGACAAATAATAGTGATAATCATCAGGATAAGGAAGTAGCAACCATTACAACTGTTGATAGTCAACACCCACAGAGTGATTATTCATGTACTTCTAACACTGTTATTTGTGAAACCTCTTCGTCTTCGGTTGCAGGTGCTTCAACTATCTCAGAACCCAGTTCATCAGAGGGCTCAAATTCTGTAAATTCTATAAAATCATTCTTCCAATCTTCTATTTTTGATTTTCCTTTTCTTTTATAAAAACAAAAACAAAATACAAAATTTGAAAAACCAACTAAAACAAAATACAAAAATATAAAATTTCAAAAATCAAAAAACTATATAAAATAAAAAAAAAACCAAAAATATTCTTCTCACGACATGTCTCTCGTATAAATCAATATTCTGTACGTGTCTAGAAATGTCTTTCAACAATGATACGGACATGTACAGATGCTTGAACGGGAGTTCTTTAAATGTTTTTTTTTTCTAAAACATGTCGTTTCTCAAAAGTTCCTTCACAATGGCTTTCGTATACTTTAGTACGAAACCCGTACTTAAACGATGACCTCTGATTATTTTTCAAATCAAGGACTCGTACGTTCAATGACGAAATCTTTTTCAAAAAGTTCGAGTGTAAACAAACGAAAAAGATTTCATGCATAAACTCGTTTTCAAAACAGAATTCTTGAGCACTTTTTCAAGATTGTTCAAAAGATTTCTCAAAATCTCTCAAAATTAGTGCTCAAGATAACTCCCTCAAAACCCTTAATTGATTTTAAATGTGCTATCATTAAGGGGGAGTACTAACACATAATGTTCCAAATTCATGCAAAATCAGTCTTTCTCTCCAAAAGCTTTTTCTTAATCTATTGATATCAAAAATATCACGTTATGCTATTTTTGAGGGGGAGAAGACATGATTAAAATGTGATCAAAGATGTTTAAAGATTGTGGCTGAATCTCAGAAGAGCTCGACTCAGTAAGTACCAATGAATTGACGAAGCTTAAAATGTCAGTAAGCGAAAAGACTTGTCCTGGACGGGTAATAAATTCAAGCTAGTCTAACTAGTGATGTAAGCATGTCTCGAATAGGACTTGTCTGAGTAGAATGTACCGTATCGAGAGACTTTCTTTGGACTTGACCAGGATGGGTAATAACTTCAAGCTAGTCTAACTAGTGATGTAAGCGTGTCTCAAATCGGTCATGTTCACTGAAAGTGGATCAATTCAAAAAGTGCAAACTCCTCCCACATGTGCAAATTTCTTAAAAATTACATGAGCACATGTGAAGGGGGAGTCCTTCAAATGAAATGCAAAACTCTCAAAGTGGTAACAACAATGTGTTTTATTATCATAAACACTTTGAGAGATTTTCAATAAATGGTTTCATGGCAATGATAGGATAGTAATGGAGTTATAAGGTGACTAAGGTTAGGAAAAACCGTCCTATGATCCACCAGAGCCGGAGGGATCTACCCAAGGACAAATCCAATAGATTAGAATTAGAAGTCCTTAGGTATGATTGAAAAAAAAGGAGAAAATGAGAAAGGACAAAGAAGGGGTTGAAGAATTAAAAAGAAAAGTTATGATAAAGGGTGAAAAGAAATAGCCATCCAAATGTTCAACCTTAGGGCAGACACCGGGTACAATTCGTATGCTACTGGTTGTTACTAAGGTGACACCGGTATTGAAGACAAAGACGTCATGGACCCAGTGACGCACTACACTAAACCTTCTTAACCAGTCAAGTTCTCTTAAAAGAGCTTGTTTCATTCTCACGGGGAACCGGTGTAATCTATCAACTTATCTCTTAGAGATGGTTGATATTGAAACTGGAGACCTCTCCCTAATCTCCGCATAGGAAACCTAATGTGCACTTATCGAGTCTAGAGCCCCGAGATTCATCAAAAGATCTCACAGGAACACATGATATTTCTACACTGGTTGTTCAACATTAAGGACGCCAGATGTAAACTTAAGAGTCCTACGCAGATCTTAGCAATCTACCAAAACATTTATGAGAGAATTCACACAAGTGTTTCTCAATGATTGAATGGATATTCCAGCCAGGGTCAACATCAAGCAGCCCTGACAGCAGGTCACTTCGGTAATTCTTTATGGGTTACGCTTAGTGTTCGCGGTGGTTTCAAATGGTCTACAGTCGTGGAGTGATCCCCATTGACTCACCCATTCGTTGAGCTACTAAGTAGGTCTCGTAAGCTCTCTCGGGAGTATCCGAAATAGGAACGGCCTTGGTAAGGGTTAGAAGGAGTCTTCACACTATGCTGTTAACGATCTCTAATTCCTTATCTGTATGTACTTGTTGATTTATTGCTAATGGTTTACCTGCAGGTATACATCATCTCCTTGGCGACAGATTCCACATGCTTATACATACATCTTGAAGTTAAAGTAAGCTCCCTCAAAGATCTGAGCAACACAAAGTTCAAAGAAAGATTCTACACCAAAAAGAAGAATCTACAAAGTAAAGAGACTACAGATCAATGTGAAAGAAAGGGAACTACATGCATGTGAAAGTCAAAGTCCAAAGATGTATGAGCATGTTGGAATGGCAGACAACCACCACAGACACAGAAGTGACGAAAGGCAGATAACTCCACATCGCAAATGAACAAAGAACGATGAAAAGACAGTCATCAAATATCACAAAGCATGAAGGAACAAAGACTTATGACTATTCTACAACGACACACAAAGTTCAAGACAAAGAATACAGAAGACCTAATCACATGGAGCATCATTCGAATGACCACCCCTTAGGGGGAGATTGTTAGCATTAAAAATATGTATTGAGAAGTGATGGTCATTCTCATATTAGGAACTTTGTAATGTGTCTTAGTTTATGGAATAGGATAGTCATTGGGCTTTGGACTTGGCAAGCTAATATGTTATGTGCTATGTTATATAAGCCTTATTATCTAATCATGTAACTAAGTCCAAGCACAAGCCCATAGAAAGCCTTTAGGGCATCTCATGTAACCAACTATATAAACACCTCAAATGAGTCATTTAAGGTGTGTGCTTGAGTGTGTAGTGTGTGTGTTTCTCTAATAATATCCTCTCTTCATCTTTCTACTTTCTCTCTCTAAAACTCATACTTCTCTCTATACATACACCTACATATCAAGTCACCAAGGCTATTGTGTGTGATAAAGTTGATAGATTTATGTTATTACACAATTACATATCATGGTAACTCGTGCTTTTATTTTAATATTTATAATTCCGTTCACATTTATTAATTTAATATATAATGATAATAATATTCATAAATAACAACAACATACATATTGAGTTAAAATAAATAAATAAATAAATAAAGACTAGATTGTATAAAGTATAGAGTGTATTTATTAAATTTATAAAGTTATTAAAAATTTGAAAACTAATAAGTTTACTTAAATTCATATAGTTTATTTAAAAATTTGACAACTAATGTTTTATTGATTATTCTTCCTATTTATTATTATTATTATTATTATTTTTTTTTTACAAAATCAACACATTTGTTTATACATATGTTTTTGTAAGATGAATTTTAGATAAGTTTGACCAAATTGTTACAATTTTGACATTTTATTTTCCAATTTGATGACTCAATTTATCTTACATGACATAATTGAGCGCTCTCATTGATACAGTTTCGATTGATCCGGCGTTATTTTTCCACCTTTTAAATATCTCTTATTATAAGATATTTGTAATATATTTGCTCCATTTATATCTTTACTACATATTAAAAGAAAAAACATTATATTCAAAACATATGGAGTAAGAACTATTAAATTACTATTATACGTTTATTGATGAGATCATTTACACATAAAAAGATTTATGCAGAACAAGTAACAAACTCAACCACTCATTTTTATGTTGAGAAAAAAAATAGGAGAAATTAATTAATATTTTAAATAAAAAATGCGATTATCTCCAAATTGATACGTGGTTTTGCAACCTTGCAAAAGGTTTTACCTCTAAAAGGATTTTGAGAAGCTTGCAATTCCCACTAGGCAGTGTACCTGACCATTGTACTATAGTATAGTGACAAGTACCGGAGGATTGATCGTTCAACTCAAAGAATAGTGTTCGTTAGGGTTAAAACTCAATTAAACTAGGTCTAGAGGTGAGGGATGATTCTTTTTGTATTTTTATATTTTATGGAAAGCAAGTAAAAATCTCAGGTTTTGGAAGGATGGGCAGAATTAGTTGCTAATCAACGAACCCAAATTACTACAAATGCAAACAAAATTAAAATAAAATGACACTAAAGTAAATGTGGAGAAAAACAATAATAAGAGAAAATGCGTTTACTTAGATTTCACTACTCCATAGCTATCTTTTACTGGTTGATTAGTTTGTTACAAATGCATGGATGACGGGTCAAATTCTTTAATACCATTCGTAGGGCCGTGTACGATCTTCCCTAACTCTATAAGCTTCTACCTCTTCCTATGTCGAACCAACTACTAGCTCCTAACTTGGCCTCCTTAGTAGTTACTTATGCATTAAATATAACCAATTTATCGTAGTACACATCCGATCATGTTTCTTAAGGCGTTCAAGCAAGTTACCAATTGAAAGTCTGCCAGTTTTCTTAAGCCTAACATCGAAATCATTCACCCACAACAATTATAAACAAACAACCAACCAATAATCAATAACTAAGTTTCATTACATCTAAGCAAATACAAAGAAAACCTAACCTAGTATGTTAAAGTAAAGACAAGCATAAGATGGAATCAAACAACACATAGATATATTGAATGATTGTTGAAAAACTTATCTTTAATTAAACATGGATGAAACAAGGGTTTGAAACCCTTAAAAATAAGGTGAAATTCGTCTAGGGTTTCTCCAAAATTCTCCTCTCATAGTTTCACACTAATGAATGAAAAATCAAAAACTATATATAGAGTTTTGAGTCTGATGGCGTCAAGAGTAAATTCTGACGCCGTCAACTTGCCGCCATAAAAATACTTGTATTGCCTAGATCCAATTCTGACGCCGTCATGTGTAAACTTTCTCTTGGCCATCTCTTATGTTTTGTACGTGACGGCCTTGGTGGCGCCGTCACGTATAATTCCACCAAAAACATTCTGGCGCGTCATGTGTAACTTGATTATCCACCTCTTTGCCAATGAGTGACGGCGTCATAAGCAAATCCTGACGCCGTCAGGTACTGTTTTCAGCATGAATTGGAGACTTTGTCGTTTTCTTCACTTTTTCGCTCCAAAAATGTCCAAAATGCTTCCTTTTCCAGATTTCTTCTCAAAAGTACCTAAAATGACAAAAGGAATGATTTAGGGCAATATTTGATCAAATAATCTCGACTTTGCGCTTAAATGACCCCCTAAAAGCGGTACACTTTTCGTCTCATCACAAATTTTATAATTTAAATATCTAATGAACCGCTAATCGTTAGAAAAAACAAATTATACTATCGCAACGAGTATTTAATTATCTTTCTATACTCGGACACTTTAATATTGTTACGACAAATTAATTTTTCTTTTTGGGGTTTTCTATGTTTTTCTTTCAGTGTTGAAATTCACATGTTATTTAACACTAATATGAGTTTGAACACTAAATAACCATACTAAAATTAGCATAAGGGGGCGTTTGGTTCGAGAATTTCAAATTCTAGAATTTTAAATTCTTCATAATTTTTAATTCTACAGAATATTAAATATTGGAAATTGAATCCTGTTGCATGTTTGGTTGACATAAGGAAATTTAAAATCTATCTTACTTTCAGCTTTGCTATTTTGTATTGTAAGTAAAGAAATTACCCATTGGAATACTTTCAGCCTTGCTATTTTATAGGTGGAGATGATGATGTTGATGGAGGTGTGTTTGATGTTGGTGGAGGTGGAAGTGTAGTTGATGTTGGTGATGGTGGAGGTGTGATTGTTGTTGGTGGAGGTTGAGGGAACAAGCTTTCAATATATGAAAACATATAGTGAATTTCATCTCTTAGCCCAAAGATGATGGTGCGGTTATGGATGCAACAAAGACAAGTATCACCATGAGCTTCAAGTAGGCTCCATGGGATGGGATTGAAGTTTGGTGGGTTGATTGATGATGATGAAAGGTGTGCATCAAGAGATGTTATGGGTGATAATGAAAGGGTGATGTCTAAGGATGCATTTTCAATGGGTGGTGGTGGTGATACTCTTGGTGGAGGTGACAAGTGGGTGTTGATATAGTCATTGATTGATGATGATGATGATGGTCTGGAGGAGGTAGAGGTTCCATGAGTTGATGGTGTTTTGTAAGGTGCATTGGGAGCACTAGGAGATGAACATTGAGGTGGTGTTGATGGAGTGGTGTTATCTTCATTAGTAAAATCAATGAAGAATTGTTGTGGTGGTATGATGACAAGTTTTTGTTTCTTTGCTTTGTTGGAGATGATGGTTTTTGGTGATTACATGGTGATTTGGTTAAGTTTGTTGAATGTGATGATGATGGATTGTGAATGAAAGGTGTATGGGGGTTTTATAGCATGAAAAACATGTTTAGAAATAGAATTAATTTGAAAATACATAGTTAGATTCCAAATTCAGTTTAGTTTTTAAGGAAAATGGTAGATGGGACTAGCAAAAAGGGTCACAAGGTGCAAAAGAAAATAGTGTAGAAACTGTTCCAGATGGCCGGTCCCCTTAATTCATGTCCGGCCCCTTTATAATTAAGGGGGCCGCCCATCTAGTGAATTGTCAGGCGACCAAATTTCAAAAATTTTCTGTAATTGGTTTATTTTTGTTTTGTGTTTGCAGCAAGCTCTATTGGAACATTTCTTATTAGTTTTGGTCTATTAGAAAAGCAAGTAATTCATATATATAATCATATATTAAACATGCAAACATGTATCTAATCCAACACGAAATTCGTGCATACTAGCAAAACGAATAATAACACAAGAAACATTCATTAATTATTTAAATAGATTATGTTAAAAACATAATCAATAGTACATAAAATATATATATATATATATATATATATATATATATATATATATATATATATATATATATATATATATATATATATATATATATATATATATATACATATATACATATATATACATATATATATATATACTAGTTTTCAAAGCCCGCCCGATGGGCGGGCATGACTTATAATTATAACTAAAAATAAGATATAAATGTACCAAATTTTTAATTGAATGCATTAAGAACGAAAATAAATAAATGGTTATCGAATATGAGAGAAAAAAAGTTTCAAAGCTGTTCGCAAGAAGAAAGTGTCAAAGCATATCTCGTTCGATGGGCGGGCAAGCCTTATAAATATCGTTAAAAACCTTTAGTTAACAAAAAAATAAGCTATAGCTTAGGTATAACCAACACTTAAATGAGTCTTTCCAGGATGTGCATATCCAACTATCTGAACGTGAACCATTCCGTTATAAGTAACCGTAAAATAAGATATAAACATACCAATTTTTATATTGAATGCATTAAAAATGAAATTAAATGAACATTAACATTTATAGAACAATAAAAATATACAAAGTTCTTTGTAAAAACATAGTAAACGAAATAAAGCTATTACCATCATTATCACAACAACAAACTTTCAATCCCTTCACACTCTTCACTCTAGAGACATAATACCCATTTGCAAAAGACAGTTTTGCTTATCATCAAGCATTATATTGATCTAGTCTTTTGTGTCATCCACATACTCCCTCAACTGCACACAAACAGATATAATCCATAACGTTAGTTGGTTTAATAATTGACAGTGTTTGGCATTGAATTTTAAAATTGCTTATCTGATTAGTGTTTTCAAGTCTTAGATAATATCGTGAAACTGA
This sequence comes from Artemisia argyi, assembly GCA_030686995.1. Taxonomy (NCBI): domain Eukaryota; kingdom Viridiplantae; phylum Streptophyta; class Magnoliopsida; order Asterales; family Asteraceae; genus Artemisia; species Artemisia argyi. The sequence continues at coordinate 28,913,186 of CM060678.1, forward strand.
ATATTACTTTACATATCTAATTATTTTGTGATCAACTAATTATGTTTGCATAATCTGTCTATGAGTGTTGAGATCCCATATAAAGCTCGAAAAGGAGATTATTAATTGGTTAATTTGTGGTACATAACATAGTTTGTAAAAGTTAACAAAAAGCACATTTTAACACTCCCATTATATGCCTCTCCTTAAAAGTCAAAATTCAAACAATTAAATCAAAATCAACGACTCCGATTATACAAAGGGAAAAAGTTTCCGACTCATAAGTGCAGTGGGTACGGTCATGCCGTTGGGCTCGTGCCGTTCTCCAAAAGTAGTGCCACGTCAACAAAACACAGAACGGCACCAGAAATGCTTTGGCACCACATCTGTGCCGTTACAGTTGGCACCAGAAAATGTGGTGCCATTTTCCGCTTTTTTTTTTCATTTAACTAAAATAAACTTCATTACATGACTTATATAAATCATTTCTTGAAACATTGTAAAAAATGGTTGAAAATTGTAAAAAAATAAATAAATAAAAAATAAAAAAATGAAACTTGTAAAAAATATAGTGCAACTACACACAATATATAAAAGTTGAGGATAAAAGTTGTAACTTATAAATATATAAAAGATTATAAAATACCTTTGGCTGTTTCTTCCTCCTAGTTTGGCTCCCCACCCGCAATGAAAATAAATAAAAATATATATATATATATATATATATATATATATATATATATATATATATATATATATATATATATATATATATATATATATATATATATATATATATATAAAACTTTCAACACAAACATAACAAACACAAACACAACATACAAACAGAATATACAAACATAAACACAGACAAACCCACCAAAAAAGGGCAAAAAAAAGAATGGCGTTGCGTGAACCGGTTGGCGCAAGAGGCTTTGGCGCGACTCTCGGTACGGTGCGCCGTTCACATTTCTCGTGTGGTTCTTTGGCACCAACCAATGGCACCACCGTACCTCCTGGTCTAACGATAAATCGCCACTTTATTGGTTTAAGCATGATATGTTCCCATGTATTTTTGAGGTGTAACACATGCAAAGGATAATATGATCATGAAAGTTGAAAACCGCGAACTTAAACCCTTATTCATGAGTTGCACTAACAAATAAGAAATAATAATAAACATGTTTATGTAGCAAGACTTATCAAAAGCTTTATTGGCTTTATTACAATTTCAATTTTTTTGTTTATCACATCTCATGCGGCTTTCAAGGACAACTTTACTATTAATTTTGTAGTCAAATATTTGCCCCTATATGTAATACATGAAGTGCATTTTTTGTGAGTTTGGTGTGGTTTGACGAATGTGTTTGAAACTACATTCTGACAGAATGATAAGTTATGGACTAATTTAAATTCTTAGACAAAGAACACCTCACAAAATTATACGACACTCTTTCCACGCCTAACCAGGTATAATAAGTTAATAACTTTACACACCTAAAGAAATGTACATTCTCTAGTCTCTTCTCTCAAGATTATTAAAAACGAACTATACACTCTTCAAGCTGAACTATACTCTCTTCCTTGCAGCTCAACAGCAGACATATATACTTTGTCCATGTGGCCCAGTTCAGAAACAATTGCATCATTGATGGGCTGATCACAAGTTACAAAATAATGGGTAAATTAAGATAGCCACTCAACTATTGGGGTTAAATTTCACACAAGATTCAGAAGGTTACTTCAATAACCTATTAATAAGAATACCTTAGCAAAATCTAACCATAATAACATAAGCAATAAGGTTGAGGCTTATGGGGCTTAAAGTCCAAGACTGCTAATGTGATGATCTATCTCATCAAATTTCTGTGTAAGAACTTCAGCTCCTACTGGCGAAACCAAGTGCAGTACCAAACCCTCCAAAGTTCTAGGGAAATGTTGCTAACAAAAGACATACATTTAGGGGTCAGTGAATAGATATACCATTGCAGGGGATAAATTGAGAGAAAAAGGTTGAGAACATATATTCAAACTAACCACTATCGTTTTTCCATTTTCTACCTATCAACTATTAAATTATCAGAATGAATAGCAATATAAAAAAAAAACTTCTAATTCAAAGAGATATATTGGCTTAGAACTCACCACCACGGTAAGAAACATTTTTTGCAGAGTAAGTGGTTCAAGATCCCAAAAATAGTAGCAACTGGGTCCTCCTCCAGGTAATACAATTTTGAGATCTTAAATCTATCGGCTCAGTTTTCTCCATTTCATATGTTGAAGCCACATGATTACTCAAATCAGCAGCATTGACACAATCATGGACTAAAGAAACAAACTCATGAAGAGATTTTAGAGCATAAGGCTCTAGATCATGTAACTTATTCTCACCAGAAACCTTGATGTTGTTGGCAACCACATTGCAGCCATGCTCATCTGGTATATAATTTATTATATTTATTAATGTTGTGATACAATGGATCATGAACGAAGAGATGTACAATAATAACTAACCTGATTTTTCATAGGAAGGTTTATTACTCGCACTAAGTGAAGTCTTAGACAGCATCTGATTACGTTCAAATAATAAATGAAGATACTAAATTTCTAAATTATATTTTCTGACTGGGAAAACTTAAAAAATAAATACAATAATATCAAAAAATTCAGAAACATTGAATTAATCATCATCCACATAATGAAATTATGCATATTACATAATATATAAGTGCATACCATTTCTTTGTCGGTAAGTCTTAAAGATGACCAGTATTTATAGACATGAAACATGGATGCATAATTCAGTAATAATCAATTTATGTATTTGTGTACTAATACAACAACTGGAAACACTATAGAAAAAAGGACCTTTTTAATATCCTGTGCAGATAATATGAATCCATGTGTTCTGACATGCCAGACATCATTTCTGACCGCCACCGCGAGTTAACAGCAACAGTTAAACTTTCAATGTCAACTTGGTGAAACCTGTGTAATTGAGTACAAAATAATGAAAATAAACATGAAAATAAGAACACTCAATGGATAAAAGGTAGAAAAATCCAGAGTTCTTTAGGTGGTACACGTTCAGGAATGAGAAGTCCATGAAATTGAAAATCTTAGCACCCTTCAGGAATGAAAATTTGCATCGCTTGCATGAAGAATCACTCTCTATGAATACTTTTTGGAGTGTTATGCTCTTGGATGAAGAGAAAAATCAATTTCATCTATGGTACTACATTGGTAAGACAAAGAAACCATTTGGTGATTTTGGTTTGTAATTTAGAGAAGAAGATATCAGCTTATCTGACATGTACATAAAAAAATACCTGTGATTTGAAGCCTCCCCATACAAAGGCATTGGATACAAAATGGGACTGGATGAAGGGGCCACAGTTCAACTAAATCAAAGAGTTAAACGAAAGAAATACAGATGTGAGTATATCATCCACACTCCAAAAAAAGTATAAGGTTTTACGTGTTCAGGTTACCCAGGGAGGGATATACGCGGCCTAACCAGGTGTCCATGTGACCGTTTCTGACCTTTTCCCTAGCCAACCCCGAAAATCATCAACACTTAATAGGCTTATAAATGGCTAGTGACAAAGGTGGCGTCAAATTTTAACAAACATGATTACTATTTGTAACAACAGCATGGTCAATATGTTAAATCAAGTTTCAATTTGAGTTTTTTTCAAACCAAGGTGTATTTTTGTTTCTTAGTATTTATTAAAATATGCAGTTCTGTAAGTGCATATTCAACTACTTTAGGGATATAAAGGTAATCAGACTTAGACGTCTTCAGGCTTGGAGGTGATCCAAGAGGTGTTAGCCGAGGTGTGCTTGTTTGTGATCCTAACAACAGGCATGGTGAAATAGGAGGTATTAGGACTGAATAAGAAACAAAAGTAAAAAAACAATTCACGGCCTTCTGTACTTTGCTCAGCATATTAAGAATCTCCATCATCTATAAGAATTTACGGCAATTATTCCATGATGATTTATTAACATGATTTCCTTTTTTTAGAGCGACTTCCTTTGGAACAATTGGTTGCATTTTTGTTACGGTATACTATTAGTTCATTTTGTCATGAGCTAAAGTGTCTATACTTTTAAGTAAAAAAGATAAAATGATATAAGAAACGTTCCTTGTTCAGCCGGGAAACAGTCCATGAGCAATGATGTGAAACTTGGATGAAAAGCTGAGAGCTTTCCTTGAACATCCTGACTAAGTGTGGCATGTGCAGTTCACCTACAAAGATCGGATGGGTCATTTTGAAGCATTCCAATATTCAGACCTACCAATTTGATAAAATAGGAGACCAAGGTTTCTTCTACAACTACCCAAGCGTTATATTCTACCACAAATTCCATGAAAGAAGTCATAGCCTAAAATAGAAACATATAAAACAACAGATGAGTGACCAGATGTCTGCTTGATGAGGATTCTATTGAAATATGTAACGGGTAGTTGTAGAAGAAACCTTGGTCTCCTGATACACGACAATATGTTCTAATGGTCCCTGATACACAATGTGGCCCTCAGATAACAGAACGATGTCATCAAAGAGATCAAGTGTCTCAGGAGTAGTAGGTTGTAGTAAGGACATGAAGTAAAGAGATTAAAACTTGAAAGAATGCTACTTACTATGAAAGTTTAGTTATTAATCAAAATGCTCATGGATGATTCCGACTTCCTTTCTTACCACCAATATGCAAAATACCCAAAACAACAAAAAATAAACTGGAGAGATTAGAAAAAGATATTGGCTCACCTATATCCACCCAATGGGTAGCAAGTTCCTTTATTTAGGCATGCTTCTGAGTCATGAGTTCCTACTTTAGTTGTCTACAGAACATTTGGAATCAAGTTCACAGTTAAGTTTAAACATTAAAATCCATGCTCGATACCTAAAAAGAAAAGTGACATACATAATAATTCACAAGAGACAGATGCGTAGATTTTACCTGCATCACGATATCAAAATTAGTCACTTTTGTAGCATACATTGATTTCAGAAGCTATTATCAAATATTAATATCAGTATATGATACAAATCTTGCATTCGCGGTGTAAGAAGGTCATACCAAGATCAGTAATGTTGCAAGAATTTCAGGGGAAATATAAGGAGAAGAAAATGTCGTCTCCACACTGTGAACAAAGGCTTTTTGAGTAGTCTATTGGATGTGTGACCACCAGCTAACAAATCCTTATGCAAATAGCTCACGTCCAACAAATGGCTGTAAACATGTGTAATGTGTTGTTAAATTGAATGTCAAAGACATTTAATTACACAAAAAATACATTTAGCAACCTGTAACTGTGCAAGCCTAGCACAAGTTCGTAGAGCTGGAGAAAGGGATTACTTAAGTAATTCAATGCTGAACTGCCTCATCAATTCTGCGTAATTTTCTTTTGTTCTATGCTGAAAAGCTTCTACAGCAGCATGTACTGGGTCTTCATTGGGTCTTCATTAACCTGTGGGAACCTATATATTAGCAAGGGAAATGTCTACATGTGGACAAATACGCACAGAGGGTTGATAATTATGACCACAAACAGACAAACCTCCTTAGTAATGTAAACTAATAATAGTGGTTAATAGCCGTAAAGGGACATGACCCACTTTTGTCATCACTCACTATATTTGCATAGCTCTGGGGTAGTTTTTAGGATACTCGAATTCTGGCTTATATTTTCGCCGTCGTCAAATTTACCCTCATCGTACTATCCTATTACACAAAAATACACACAACCAATATTAGTGATCTAAGAATTTTATTTCACTGGTTTCAAAAGGTGACAAAAAAGGGAGATTTTTACCTCATTTTCACCAAATGTCAAAAGCTTTAGCCATAGCGTCATCTTCAGAAAATGGTGTTTTTACCTATCGGGGTGATTCAGCTACAACAATAAAAGTGTTAATAAGTTGTCCAAACGACAAAAGACATGTAGTTGTCTATAAAGTCCTATGTATTAACATTGCAACCTACCTATGGACAGCTGGGGAATGCATCTTTTGAGGGAAACATGTTCCTCAACGGAATTTCCTAACAACCCAAAAGCATGGACAACATTTAAGTATGTGATTAAGTGAATGGAATTGGTGGTTGGTCATTCTCTCCTATATTAAATATGAGAAGATGACCATGAATGACATAATAAAAGCACCTTCCATTGGTCGTTTGCCTTTATCACCAATCGGCTGATGCGCGGGGTAGCAATCATCTAGAACGTGCGGAGAATTCCGGACACCGACTCCAAAATGATGGGTTCCAGAAGGGTCGTCAATCATTTCTCTACCGATGGTCCATGTTACAAAAATTAACACCACAGGTACATGATGCACGGCGGCACATGATGTTTCAAAAATGATTAGTAAGCAGTTTGGCGACCATCTTGATAGTACAGCATAATTAAATGGACGACAATACTAACACTGAGGTAAATAAGTAGTTTGGTTCCAGAAGGGTCGTCAATCATTTCCCTACCGATGGTTCTGCTACAAAAATTAACACCACAGGTCCATGACGCACAGCTGCACATGATGTTACATAAATGATTAGTAAGCAGTTTGGCGACCACCTTGATAGTACTGCATAATTAAATGGACCACAATACTAACGCTGAGGTAAATAAACAAAGTGAACGTTAATTATGGACTTACATCAGGATTTTCCTTTTTTGCTGCAGATCAGTTGATGAGGTTAGAAACCAATAAAGCAAACTATAATGTTAAAAAAGCTTTTGTGTGATTTACCTTTTTTTTTTTACGAATGCAGAACGAACAGGCATTGCATGGACATGTTAAACACAAACATCATTGAAATCAGAATAGATCATTATCGAAAACAATCACAACATTAAAAGCAAGAACCAATTAAAGATCAATCGCCATCCATAAAAATAAAATAGAAAATAAAAGAAATATAGGTTGCATGTCGAGCACATAAGACAATTATTTACCTCAGTTTCTAACCTTCTTGTCATCATCATATAAGTTATGTACACACCCTGAGATGACACATAAGTGAAACTAAAATTATATGATTGACAGGTGTGTAGTTTGTTAAGTTGCTTACCTGTTATTATGCCATTGATGATGGAAACCTGTTTGCGCCAGTCAAGAACATGTTTTTTTCTTCCATCTGATATAATTAAAAACAAAATTACACATAAATCAACCTTTATGCATTATAACAATTAACAACAACATACATAAACTAAAAAAAGAAAAGGATGAGTTCAACTACAATGGATTACCAAAAACTGAAAAAGCCAATAACATATAAGCAAGACCTCAGAGATCAATGTTATTCAATTATAAGTTATCATATACAATTTGATTTGCGATGAGCAGGGTTTGTGTAGATTTAAAAATTAGGGTTTTAGGAATTTGGGAGGGATAGAATGGTGCACGACTAAAAAAGAAGCACAATAGGGTTTTCTGCTGATAATTGAAGCGTTAGGGTTTTTTTAGATAATATTGAATCAAAAAGGGCGCAGCTAATGTGGATTTGTGTAACTATATCAATCTGGGTATGCAATGATAAATCACAAAAAGTGGCATGCTCTACTGGTTGAGCTGCATATGTTTGGACGCTAAGACCTGTGTTCGAATCATGCAATGGAACATTTTTTAAAACACTGAAACTGCCAAATTATTTATTAAAAAAAAATTAAAACAGAATTTATTTAATTAATTAAATACGAATTTTAAATAATGAAAATTATGCTTAGGTGGCATGTTGCTTAGGTGGCGTGATGACATGGCGGATAATGAATTACATGGCAATGAGGTGGCGTTATGTTGATTTATCTACGTGTAACGCCTCCTTTTATATAATATATATATATATATATATATATATATATATATATATATATATATATATATATATATATATATATATATATATATATATATATATATATATATATATGCTTTTCTAGCAAACTACACTAGATAATAACGAAGTTGCCAGCTTGAGGTCTCTTGGACTTGCTTGGGATACAAAAGGTTTGTGATAATTTTATTTGGAAATGGGAAACATAAACATAAACTTTAGTTGTTTGATGGAGAAGGGTATGGAGCGGAAGAGGTCGATCTCACGATATTGTATCATGTTAAAGGAGGTATGGGATGAGAATGAGTGAGAAGATATTCTATCCAAGAAATGTCTTCACTCAAGTAGAGAATTTGTTTTTGGAGGAAAATGCAACAAGGGCAATAATGGGTGTGGTTGGTAACTTGATCCAAGATGAGTGAGTGGGGTAAGCAATTTGCATAGGGTGATGATGCAGGTTACCCTTTGTTACGTTGTGCAATATGCATAGCAAGGAGATCACTTAGATGATGGATTTGGCTTATTTCTTCACGGAATTTTTGCTTTTCCATGGCAATGTGGAGTGAGTTATTTGGTTGATATGGATGATATGGGGTTGTGTAGCTGGAAGTGATGTTATTGGAGTTGTAGTTCGATGATTGACCAAAATGATATAGATCATTGTAGTTGGATAGACGTTGAGATGTGTAGCTTGGGATGAAGGAGGATGTTTGGCCAATGGAGTATGGTTTGTAAGGTGGTTCAAAGAAATGTTCTTGTGGATTTGGAGTGTAGTTGGGAAAGTGAGTGGTTGGAGGAGTTGGTTGATTTCCAACTTCATTTGTTGTGAGGGATTTGTCTCGAGGGCTTGTTTTTCTTCTCCAAACGGGTTTTTCAGTCATCCTTGCTAGCCTTGAGGCTTTTGATTTTGGTTTTTTGGGAGAAGTCATGATGGAATGGTTGAGCAAGGATATATGATGAGGAGAGGTATTTATAGTGTGATGATTATGTGTTTATAGAAGGATAATAAGTGGAGGATTTGCTAGACAAAATGTGTTTGTGAATTTAAGGAAGTGGAGAATCAAAATAGGATTAAATGGGCTAAAAAGCATAAAGAAAACAGGGAACCTCGCCCTTCAGGTGGCCGGCCCCCTTAATTAATGGTCGGCTCCTTTAATTTTAAGGGGGCCGCACTTTATAATTATGGGGGCCGCCCTAGGCCTGGTTCCCAGTTGCTAGAAATGGGTTTTTAGCAGAAATTCTTCTAGATGGATGTTTGTTTAGAGGTTTGGTTTTGGGCAAGTCCATCTCTTTAGGCAACTATACATGTATTATCTTAATGAAGTATGCATGGAAAGTATGTATGTAGGCAAATAAGCATATAGAATGATTTCAACTAAGTATGTATGCAAAAACAATAATGTAAAAGAGCATGTAAATAAGTCATTCTTCCTAAGACAACTAACTTAGTGTATGGGTAAAGCCAATTAGAGAGTAAGAAACTAATGGTGGAAAAATGTGAAAATGTAATTCTTGACATTGTTCTAGTATGTGCCTATATGCAACAAAAGTGGAGATGCGATTGCTTCGACTCCTAATGCAAAGATGAAGATATCCTAAGAAACAATCCAAATTCTCCTTGATTCAATTTGCTTAACCCATGAATGTCAAGGATATATATTAGATTATATATTTTGACAATTTCATGTGAAATTTCATGCATGATTTAAAGAACGTTTTTAGCATTATTCAACAATGCAAGAAAGAAAAGAAATGATTTTCGTGTGCTTCCTAAAAGTGAGAATTGTTTAAATAGAATATATTGGGTTTTATAAAAATGTTTATGCAATTTAGAATTCCCAATCTTCAATTTTTGTGTGAAGTAGATTCCTAGACTCATAGACAAAGAAAAGAAAAGAAAGCAATTTTATGCAATAAGTAATTAGTGAAAATGCAATACAATTTGCTCAATTTGCTCAATCATTCCTAATCCTAAACGCAAGTGGTTAAACAGTTCATGCTTAAGGGGTTTAGTGAATATATCCACAGTGTTAGAATCCGATGTGACTTATTTCACTTATTATCGTGAGCGAAGTTGTGACTACTACTTATATGTATTAACATAAGTGTTTTAAAAAAAATCAGAGAGAGCATTTATAAAGCCTATGTTAATGCATGTGACCTATTATAACTTTAATAGTTAATTCTCTTAACTAATTATACTATATTTCCATGAGTTATGCAGAAAGAAATCATAGAAGATTTACATTTAAATTTCTAAGGTGGAGACTGACTAAGATGGGTTCATATAAGCAAAGGTAATACGCATCGTTAGTAATACAATTAACAATATCACAGCAAGGTCTTATAATTAACAATTATGGAAGTTTATAATTTCAAAAAGGAAACGTACCTTGCGTCTTTAAACGATTTAACTCAATAAGACTTACGAGCTCATGAAATGGAGGAACAATGATTTCCCAAGACGACCGTAGATAGAAAGCAAAGCAATAGGATCCTCATAACAAACTACACCATAATATCGCTAGAAAATTCTTGAAGCATAATTACGTGAAGGTTTTATGCATGTCTTAATAGTTCGCCAAACTTAACGTATATGCAGGGTGCCAACACATGTTTGAGTTTCTTAACTTTGTGATTTTGACACCTAACATGTAAGACAACTTGGTACCCACGATCTCATGGGTTCTAGATGGTTAGTTACAACATCCATTGCATTAAAATGCATATGGTATAGATGTTGATAGCAAGTGCAAGAATTCTTTATCAATATGTTTTCTCACAATGATAATGGCTTTCTTGTCTCAAGAGGTAAATAATTATAACAAGAGTAAGCTTCTAAATTTCTCTACTAGGTTTTACAAATTTTATTTGCTTTGATTTACTTGTCGAAGGATCATTTGCATTAAATCGTAAGCCGGTTTTGTCATCAAAAGCATTTTGAATATTAAGTAAGTATTTTAGAGATTTGGAACTATTTTCAAGTTTAGCCAATATTTTTGCTTTTTCATTTTCCTTTCTAATTTCTTGTTTGTAGTCTTGACAATTTTTACATTCAAGATCAATTTCAATATTACTTTCAAGTATAGACATTTTATCTTCTAAAATTATTTCTTTTTCAAAATTTCCTTCGGCAGATGTTGAAGATTCATTTTTAAAAGTGATTTTTGAGTCTATGTTGCAAAAATGTTTGAAGTTGTTTTCTTATTTTGAAAACTCTAATATGAATTGATCATAGCAAAAATGTTTGTTTTCGGATTGTACCTCATTTGTGGCTTTATGTGCTTCACAACCATCACATACCATATGATGGTCCTCTTCATCGTCCATGTCGGTCCATGTTTCATTTATGAACTTGCTAAGGTCTTGACGCATGTAGTCCTTGCCATCAATACTTAAGATTTCATCTATTTGGATATCTTCACAACCCATATTTTGACCATCTTCTTCGTTATTCATACCTTCAATGACCATATTTGAACTAGTAATACTTGTATTTATTTCAACTAAATGTTTATCTATTAAATTTTCTAGAACAATTAATTCTTGTGCAACAGCAAGTTTATCATCTTTGGCTCGACATTTCCCTTGGTGAAAGTTTAAAAGACATTTCCAAATATCATTTGCCGTTTTACAAAAGAATACTCTTTCGTATTTAGCTCTTGGTAGGGTTTTATAAATCATTAGTTTAGCTTTAGTATTTTTATCAATCTTTGTTTGGGGGTGATTGTATTGATTTTCAAAATCCGTTTTTGTTTGAAGATCACCAATTGAAATGATATGCCAAAGATCTTGATCTATTGATTTCACATAATTTTCAAATTTACTTTTCCATTTACAAAAATTATCATTTTCAAATAGTGGTGGTTTTTGTGTAGATTGCCCTTCTAACAAGTTTCCAGATTCCATAGAGCGATTCAAGTTTTAAAATACAACTTATTTTAAAAATCTTGTTTAACGTAGCTCTGATACCAATTGTGGAAAACTAGAAGGGGGGTTGAATAGTTTTACGTCAATTTTTTATTTATAAAACATTTGTTAACAGAAAACATCAATTCAAGTTTTGTTATGAAAACTATACTTGATCGAAATGATCAATTATACATGTATATGTGTATATATGTATTTTATATTTTTAGGTTGTTTGTAAACGCTTTATTTTGTGAATGAACCTTTTGTTTGATCTTTGTGTGATATCAATATTAGCACAATATGATAAGCTATAGCAATGTGTAAATGTCTATGTCTACGTGAGCAATAATGATGTAAATAAGATAATAAGCAAGAGATGAAAGGATCAAACCGAGACACAAAGGATTTATAGTGGTTCGGCTACAAGGACACCTTCCTTGCCCTACTCCACTCCTCGAGTCACCTACTCGACAGTTTTCTTCACTAAATCAACGAGCTCCCTTTTGGCGGAGAAACCTTACACGACTTTTGCTTACACCAATTAACGACACTAAGCTAAATGTCGAGTTCTAATCGTAGCTAGAACCAATCTCACACCACTAGTCACTACACACCTTTTTCACAACTTCTTCATACCACACCTTCTCCTTCACAACACTACTTCTTCTTCTTCAAAACACAACTTCTTCTTCTTCACAACACAACTTCTTCTTCACTACTTTTCTACACTACTAACACACCTAAATCTACCTATTACAAAACTTCTACGCCTTTACAAATAATTTTCACAACTACTAACAATATTCACAAATCAACAATACTTCTTAACTAGATGTTGAAGGAGTTTTCTTCTCTTGCACTTTGAATGGTGAGGGATTGAATCACTTGAAACAGGAACTTATAATCTTATAATCAAAGGATTTAGAAAGATGATTTGAAAGGATTGGGACAGAAAATTTTTGTGCAAAAGGTGTGAAAAAATTGCAGGAATGAACCAGTATTTATAGGCAAATAAATCTGACAACAGGAGCGTGCCGGCCCCCTTAAATGGTGGCCAGCCCCCTTAAAATTAAGGGGGCCGCCCACCTGTAACGGATAGATTTCTTTGTCTTTTCTGGTGAAAGTTTATTTGGTGAAAAACTAACTGATTTTGGTTAAAATTTTGAATTCATATATTTGTTATGAATTAAACATTTTCCTTTAATTACCAAAATTATTTTTCAAAAATATATAACATGTTTATATCATTCAATAAACTTTGTAATGTTTAAATAAAAATCCCTTTGATCATAAAATGTATTAGACATCTGTTTGTTCATACCTTAAGTGATTTAGTTGGATATAATGACATTTTGTAACTAAATACTTGTTTACGTAATGATTTTACGTTTAATGTTTTTACATTTTGTGATCATCAAAACGTAGGGATATCGAGAAATATTAATGACGTTTTTATGCATTATTTATATCAACAGTATACATAAAACAACTAATCAAATGTTAATCGATATGAAAAAGGAACATTCCATTTGCATACAAAAGCAAGTGAACTAAAGAAAAAACATAACAGTTGCATACCCACAGTTGCAAAAACAAGAAAAACAAAAGCAATGAAACTTAAAAGGGACATTCCATTCAATTTACATACCCACTATTTTGGTCCTTTTATATTAAAACTAGAAACCCAATTTCAATTTCAAGATTGGTACAATACATGATGGCTAGAAACCCTAATTACTATCAACAATTTTCGAGATAGAAATTAAGAATACGAATGAAATTGAAGAAAATAATCATACAATTTTTAATGAAAAAATTGGTTACCAGGTAGAAAGTTGTTGTAGAAGAAGAGTCAAAAGATGAGAGAAGAAAAGGACATGGTATTTAAAATAAAAAAAAAAAAAAAAAAAAAAAAAAAAAAAAAACCTCGCTTGTGAAAGTTATGTGTTTTTGGAGGGAATGATAATTCATCGCCCACCCATGGATATTGAAGTTGCTTGAACCAAGCTATTCTAATTTCTTATTACCCCTCCTATTTTCCAACCAAACGTGGAAATTCAAGGAATTTTAACAGCCCCTAAGTATTTATGAGTAAATCAAAGATTTGCCTCGTTTTTATCAATAAAAACATACATTCAATGCTTTCCAACCATATACCACACAATGTATCTGAATTATTGATTATTGCAGTTCATTTATGAAACTACTATAATCACATGTGATGTGGTAAAAATCACATATGATTAAGATCACGCCTGGTAAAAATCACATGTGATTTTATGTGTTTTATACAACTTTGACGAATTAACTATACTAATCTACAATTTAAAATTTAATTAGTATATATGGTTGAAAAGCTATGAATATCTAGTTTTCAAAATAAAAAAAGGTAAAACTTTTAGAATTTTATAGAAAAGGTTTTGTTCATTTTACTACATGTTTAAATATTTGAATATTGAAATTAGTGTTGAATCACTATTTTTTTCTCTTCTTTAGCGCATGAAAATAACTGTGAAGTAATAGAGTGCATATCTTAACTATATTATAATACATTTAGGTCATTCTTAAAAAGGAAGTCGTAAAAAAAATAAGCCTACACACTTACTATAAAAAGGAAGGCTTAAAATTCAATACATCCCATTATTAAAATTCAAATGCAGATGTTTCCACTAAATTAGATTCAGTTTTCAAATCATTTGCAGCTCATTATTAAAATTATGTAACCGCTAAAAATCATTATTATCAATAATGATTATTAAAAACATATAACCGCATCCCCTATATAAATACACACAAACCATTTCATATCTCTCTCACACATGTCTTAAACATCACCAATAAGGTTGAGTGTAGTAATTGAGTCTTGTTGGGTCTGAAACTGCTGCTGAGTGAAACTGCTGCTAGTAGTAACGATTCTGCTGCTGATGTCAAAGTGCTGCTGAAGTTAAATACTGCTGACAGAATCTACTGCTGATGGGATAAGGATGTATACGGTTTAGATAAATATAGAATAGATTGTGTAAATATTATATTTATCTAGAATATTCTTATCGTGTAGAGAAAGGTATTGTAAACCTAGTAGGATTCCTTAGTCTATAAAAGGAGGATTCTAGGGTTAGTTTATGTACGCATTATTATTCACTTCAAGGTTGTAAAACCCTAGCATTGTTGAGTGCTCGTATTAATAATATTGAAGTGTTGAAAGAGAATCATTATTCTTCTTAAGTTAAGCTTTTACATTCCGCATATTAGCTTAAGTGTTTAATCAAGTTAACTTCTATACAAGATCGTTTAAGCTCAACTGGGATCAACAAGTGGTATCAGAGCTTGTGATCTAGAAGTTATTATCAATAAGATTTTGTTTCTTAAGAGTTTGCTGTTCCAAATCAACTGCTAAGATGGGTGATGAAACTCATATGGTGACTGCTTCAAGGGTACCCATGCAGAATCCTTCTGAGTATGAGCTTTGGAAGAGAAGGATCAGACAGTACATTCGCATGATTGATTTCAACATGTGGAATGTGATTGTTAATGGTGATTCTGTACCTGAGAAGAGTGATGATGGGAAGGAGATACCAATTAAGTCTGCTGAAGCCAACACAGTAAGGAAGATGGAAATCAAAGCCTATAGTATTCTCTTAATGGGAATACCTAATGAATTCCAAATGGACTTTGATGACTGTGAATCTGGAAAAGAATTGATGGATGCTGTTGAATTCAGGTTTGGAGGGAATGATGCTACTAAGAAATCAAGGAAAAACATGCTGAAGCATCAGTTTGAGAATTTTACTTCTGAAAGTGGAGAGAAAATAATTGGCACATACAACAGGATAAACCAACTGGTTAGCCATCTAAAGCTTGTTGGCTATGTGGTTCCACAAGAAAATGTAAACCTAAAGTTTCTTAGAAGTCTTGCACCTGAATGGAGTATGCACACAGTTGTGTGGAGGAATAAGCCTGATTTTGAAACTATGAAGTTGGAGAGTCTCTACAACAATTTAAGAGTGTATGAATCTGAACTATCTACCTCTTCTACTTCATCTTCTGGTACTCAAAATCTTGCCTTTGTATCCTCTAAAGGAAAAGGATCTCAAGAATCTCACTCTGCTGCTCATTCTACTGCTTATGGAGTATCTGCTGCTGATGGATCTGCTGCTAGTTCAAATGATAAGATCTCTACCAGTGATATTGCTTTGTGTGCATTCTTGGCTGAGCTCACAACTACTATAAGGTCACATGTCATTAATCAAGATCTGGATTATATTGATCCTGATGATCTTGAAGAAATTGATCTTAAATGGCAAATGGCTATGTTGACCTTGAGGGCAAGAAAGTTTTTGAAGAAGACTGGAAAAGAAGTCAAGTATAAAGCTAAGGACAGTCCAGGCTTTGACAAATCAAAGATAGAGTGCTATAATTGCAACAGGAAGGGACATTTTGCCAGAGAGTGTAGAGCTCCAAAGAAGAATGTTGATGCTACAAAGAAGGTTACTGAAGAATCAAAGACTGCACTGGTATCTTGTGATGGACTGGGAGATTATGATTGGAGTGATATGGCTGAAGAAGAACCAAATTTCTCTTTGGTAGCTGTTGCTCAACCCAAGGTGCAGAACTTTGCACTTATGGCCTATGGTTCGTCATCAGGATCTGACTCCGAGGTATCAAATGATTCAGACTTATCTATGTGTTCTTTTAAATCTTGTGCTGACACTATAGAAGAACTTAAGTCTAGGAATGAGAGTTTAAATAGAGAAGTTGAACACCTAAAACTTGATAACTTAGGTTACAAAGTAGGTATTCAAAATGTTGAAAGGAGGTTAGAATATCTCAAAGAGTGTGAGAAGGAATATGTAGATCAACTTAATCTCAGACATATAGAAATTTTTAAGAAAAACAGTGAAGTAGAAGTTCTTAAAAATAAGTTAGAAGAAGCAGAAAAAGAAAAAGAGGAAGCTCTTGCTGAAAAGGATAAACATGTAGTAAGAGTACAAAAACAACAATATGCTTCTGATTTGGTTCATAAATCTATAGAGAATAACTTGATGAGAAAAGGTAGTGGAATTGGGTATAATGAAGTGGCTCCTCCAGCCAAAAGTGCTTTTGCTCCACCAGGAAAAGAACTATCATTCATTAGTGAGCTAAATATTGAAAAACCTATAGGTGAATGTAGCACAAGTGTTAATGAAACACCTAAGGTTGAGGCTAGAAAATTTTCTGAAGCTCCTATAATAGAAGATTGGTATTCTGATAGTGATAGTGATGAGGAACAGGTTAAACAAGAACAAAGTGTGAAAAAGGAAGAAATTCCTACAAAGTTTAAACCTAAAATTGAACAGTTTAAGTTTGTCAAACCTGTGTTAGGAAATAACTTCTCTAGGAAAATGGTAGAGTACAATGAGGTACCTAGAGAACAGATGGAAAGGTTCAATAATAAGCCTAGGGTTAACCAGAGAAACTTCAACAACCTAGTTTCATACAGATTAGGTAATCAGTTTCAATTACAAAAGAAGGCTTGTTATAAGTGTGGTAGCTTTGACCACTTGATTGTTAGATGTCCTGAACACCAAAAGCCTGTTTGGAATCAATACACTAGGGTGAATCACAAATATGTAACTAAACAAACTCACCCACATCCTAATAAAAATATGGTTCCAAGAGCTGTTTTATTGAGATCTGGGGCAACTAGATCTATTTATGCTGCTAAAACAAATGGTGTTTTCAAAACCACAACTGGTTCTTCTACTGGCTCTACTGCTAGTAAGCATTCTGCTGCTAGTATGCACTCTGCTGCTAGTAAGCAACCTGCTGCTAGTACAAAACTTTCTACTTCTGGGCCAAAAGCTTTAACAAATACAGTTGTTGGTAATCACTTTTATGCTGTTAAGGCCTCAGCTTGCTGGACTTGGAAACCAAAAACTATTTGTTCAAATTCTGTTTCCAAGAATAGTAGTGCATCAAGTGATTTAAAGAAATTTGATTATGCTGATGCACAGGGCAGATCCAAGTCAGTAATGGCTTGGGTCGTCAAGAGGAACTAATGTCTCTACTTTTCATGTGCAGGTCAATCTACTGGATGAGCTTAAGGATATGGTTATTGTTGATAGTGGATGTTCTGGACACATGACAGGAGATGAGTCTCAACTTGAAGACTTTGAGGCTTTTGATGGTGGTTATGTTGCTTTTGGGAATGATCCAAAAGGTGGAAAGATTGTTGGAAGATGAACTCTAAAAACTAGAAATTTGGACTTTGAGAAGGTGTTTCTTGTGAAAGGACTTAAGTTTAACCTCTTTAGTGTCTCACAAATATGTGACAAAAAGAACTTTGTTCTTTTTACAGACACTGAGTGTATGATCCTTTCTCCTGACTATCAGTTGCCAGATGACAAATTTGTGCTTTTGAAGGTCCCTAGAAATGAGAATATATACAGTGACCATATTAAGAACATTGTTCCTAAGAGGGCTTTGACTTGTCTAATTGCAAAGGCCACTGTTGATGAGTCCAAATTATGGCATAGGAGGTTGGGACATCTGAACTACAAGACCATGAACAAATTGGTAAAAGGAAATCTGGTCAGAGGAATGCCTACAAAGACTTTTGAAAATTGTGAAACTTGTGTTGCCTGTCAAAAGGGTAAACAACACAGAGTTTCATTCAAGTCCAAGACTGTGAACACAAATACTGAGCCATTACACCTACTGCACATGGACTTATTTGGGCCTGTATTTGTCAAAAGCTTGAACAAGAAGTCATATTGTCTTGTTGTCACTGATGACTTTAGCAGGTTCACTTGGGTATTCTTTCTAGCCACTAAAGATGAAACTCCAGAAATACTCAAGGCATTTATTACAAGAGTTGAAAACCTGTACAATCACAAGGTGAAGATAATCAGATATGACAATGGTACTGAGTTCAAGAACAGTGTGATGAATCAATTCTGTGTGGGGAAAGGAATTCTTAGACAGTATAGTGTAGCAAGAACTCCACAACAGAATGGTGTTGCAGAAAGAAGAAACAGGACACTTATTGAGGCTGCAAGAACAATGTTATCTGATTCTAAACTACCTATTCCTTTTTGGGCTGAAGCTGTGAACACTGCATGCTTTGTGCAGAACAGAACTAAGGTAGTCAAGCCTCATAATAAGACTCCATATGAGTTATTTCATGGAAAGAAGCCACTAATTGATTTTCTCAAACCATTTGGATGTCCTGTTACAATTTTGAACACTAAGGATCAGCTAGGCAAATTTGATGAAAAAGCTGATGAAGGAAATTTGGTTGGTTACTCTGTGATTAGTAAAGCTTTCAGAGTATATAACAAAAGAACCAAACATGTAGAGGAGAATTTGCATATTAAGTTTTCTGAGAACTCATCCAATCCTGAAGGAAAAGGTCCAGAATGGCTGTTTAATGTGGATATGCTTACCAAAACAAGGAATTATGTACCAGTTATTGCCAGTGTTGATAAACCACAAGAAGAATTTGTTTTGGTTGAGAAACTAAAAGTTGGTCCTACTCTACTACCCTTTCAGACTGATCCAGGTCATAAAGAAGATGTTGTTACTCAAGAAAAACCTAAGGAAACTGAAGCAGGTATTGAAATACCTATTGAAGCAGAAAAAGAAACTAATGGGGTTCCCAAAGTAGTTGTTAATGTCTCTCCTACAAAACCAGAAGACTCTGCTGCTGACTCATCAGACTCTACTGCTAGGTCAAAAGATACAACTACTGCTCCACCACATTCTGCTTCCAAGCCTACTAACTCTACTGCTACTTCAATGTTTCCTAATTTGGACTCTCAGAATAGACCTATTGCTGATTCTATATATCCTGATGATCCAAATATGCCTCCTCTTGAGAATATTTATTATGACACAGATGATGATGCACTTGATGGTCAATTATTTGGAGCTGTTGCAGATTTTACTAATTTGGAACTCAATATTCCTGTTAGTCCTACAACTACCACAAGAGTACACAAGGATCATCCCAAAGATCAAATTTTAAGTGATCCACAATCATCTATTCAAACTAGGCAGATGACTAAAGCACTGAAAGATCTTCAACATCAAAGTTTCTTTGCCAGATCACTGCATCAAAGAAATAGTCATAAAGATCTTCAAAATTGCCCGTTTGCATGTTTTCTTTCTCAAATTAAACCTAAAAACACTTACAAAGCCTTACAAGAAGCAAGTTGGGTGGAAGCAATGCAAGATGAGCTTCTACAATTTAAGCTGCAAGAAGTTTGGACTTTGGTTGAACTGCCAAATGGAAAAAGAGTGATTGGCACAAAATGGGTGGTGTGTATTAATTTACACACCTTTTTATTACCATTTATCGACCCAAAAATGACTATTTGAGCTAACAAATGCCAAGAAAACGTGTGTTTTTATATTTGTGATGTGCAGGTACGGATATTACGGAAAACAAGCAAAAACCCGGAAAAACGGGCACGAGAGTATGAAAGGTTCAAAAAGCCGATGCCGGGAAGCAATTTTCAAGTTCGGATCACTTATGAGCTCAATTTGTCATATTCTACCTTCAAGAATTATCATATGGCAAGATTAGCCCTTGGCACTATTTTTCAAAAGAATGGCAGAATTGCCCTTGGAGTTTGAAAGTTTTCACTTTTGGTCCTTGAAGATATACTAAACTCAAAAGCTACTAGCCCATGTTAAATCTGGTCCATGAGTTATTAAAACCCTTAGTCCAAACCTTAGTCCACAAATAAAAACCACAAGCCCAATTTACCCCAACCTTTGACCCGGTCCACAAAACAAATAAATATAAAAAAAACTTACCCCGCCCTTATTCACCCCCAATTCACCCACAAACCCAGTTATTACTATTCACTCTACAGTAACAAGAACCCTAATTACCCCGTTCCTAATAATAACAGCAATTAAGGGTAATTGAGTAATATCATAAGGGTTTCTAGAAGATGTCAGATGTGTCAGTAGAGTGTCAGAGCTAAGAAGCACAATTTAGTACATGTGGCAGGATGCTATTGGATTGAACGCGTCACTTGATCTAATCTAAGGGCTATTATTGGATTGGCAATGATTGATATGATCAAACGGCTCAGAATAGGTGTGAAGAAGCACAACCTCACACGGATTGCCAACCTGGCAATCCGTAGGCTCTCTCCTCACTCCCACTATAAAAAGGGTGTTAGATTAGCTTGTAGAGGTGTGGAGTTTGGAGTAGCCAAACTCTGCCAATTTTTATTCTCAGCTTAGTAGTGTAACTTTCTACTTTCCATTGTAATTTTTTACTTTAATGAAATCATTTCTTTTTCAATCAATTTAGTTATTGTTGTTTACATTCAATAGTTTAGCTTATATTTCTGTTTGAAATACTTTACTTATTCTCAAATTACTTTGTTTTCAAATTAGTTTAAATCTATTAAATTAGTTTTCATAAATTCAGAAAAATAGAAAAATGATGTTGGTGTAATCAGTTTTCAATTAAGCTTGATTTTAAGTTTCATTAGTTCTATTTCAGTTTATAAAAGCTTTTAAGAGAGTTTGTTTTCTTACATTTGTTCATTTTTCATTTGGTCAAATTCTGGTCAACTGTTAAAGATTAGAGATGAATTGTAGTGATTTGGACATGTTTGAGTGAGCAATGGAAGCACTCAGCCTGTCAAAAGACAGGCAAGCATAGTGAGACCCTCTTTTCAAGCTGAGGGTTAATCAATTGTAAGTTTCTGTTTACTGTTTTGCTTATTTCATAACTGTGATTGTGAGCAATTTGTGATTCTAAGTTTCTGGAGTTTTTAGTAGTTGTTGATAGTTGTAATAATTTTTAGTAGTGTATACTTAGGTGTTTTGATCATTGATATGGAAATTTGTAGTGTAGACCATGCATTTTTAGTATAATCTGATAATAGAGGGGTGTTTGGATCTGAGATTTTTGGTGGATTTTTGTGTCAGTATTGCTGAGTTTCTTTCATATATAAGTTGCTTTAGTATAGATATAGAGTCTAGGTTAATAAAAATAGTAGTTCATTACAATAAAAGTCAAAATAGATTTCTACTTTTACTTACAGTTTAGTATACTGGATTCAGTTGGTTTGCTTGTAGATGTAGTTGCATATTTGTTTAATATAGCTCAATCTAGTATAGTTATAGCTTAATATTACATTTAAAGTTAGTTGTGATGATCTGAATTTGGATTAGGTCAAACTTTGATTGCATTCAATTAGTCAACTGTTTTCTTACACTCAGTTTACGGCGTGGATTTTGGTTGATCTTGTAGGTTTCATTAGTTAGCATAGATAGTTAATAATTGTTGAATTGTGTTTTCTAATAGTAATATTACCATAATCAGCAAGTAGGTTTAGGAATTGAATTCATTAGCTTATTAGAAAGTAGCTTGTTAGTAGGGTGTTTGAGCTTACCTCCCCTGCACCACAGTTCATGACCTTTATTCATGTTATCTTTTAGGGTAGTTATAGGTTGATCTAGCTTCAGCCTTTTCTTTTATAGTATCTATTAATGGTAGACTCTGTATTTCCATAATTAGTTTCTTCTTATTAGCTTATTTAGTATAGCTTATATGCCTTGCTTTTTGGTAGATTAGTATAATTTTCTGTCTTTGATCATGGCTGCTATTGTTCTTTTGAGCTTGTTCTTGTGATATACTGGCTTCCCTGAGTTCTTATATAGTTGGTTTAGAGTAGTTTATGGTCTGCTTATTCTATTTGCTTATTCAGTTATGTTTTCTGCTTATTTAGCTTGTTTTAGAGTGCTTATTACTTGCTTATTGGTATTTCTGTGTTTCTATTGATCATATCTGAGTTCCTTTGAGCTAATAGTAGCATAGTAGAGTTGTGGTATCAGTTTGGTTCAGTTTTGTGGCAAGTGCTTATTAATAAGCACTTGCCATAAGCTGATTTTGGCTTAATAAGCACTTCTGAGCATTTTTATCTTTCCAAAATTTTTCTGCAAGCTCTCTATTATATTTTAGAATTTCTGGTAAAATTTCATAATTTTCTGAGGTCATTTACTATTTTTCTTAATTTCTTTTAGTTTTTAATCATTTTTAAATCAATTTTAAATAACAAAAATCCATAAAAATTAGAAAAAGTTTCTGAAAAATACAAAAATATTTTTTATAATTTCTTTTATAATATTTTAGAATTTTTAGAATTAAATTTTTATTTTTCCGAGTTATTTTCTATTTTTCTTTATTTTTAATTCATTTTTAATTCAATAAATAGGAAATTAATTCTAGAAAATAAATAAAAACTCAAAAAAAATATTTTTCTTTTTCTTAAAATTCTTTTTAATAGTTTTAGATTTATAGAAAATATTTCCAAGTTCGTAGGATTATTTTTAAATAAACGTTACGTTTTAATTTTTACGTGTGCATTACCGTCTTCGCGTTTTTAACATCCGTACATACCTAGATTGTAAATTCTTCATAGTTTATCATTTCTTAGCATAACTTGACTTAAAAAAAATCATATTTTTCACTTTCCCACTTTTCTCGACACGATTTCTCGATTCGGTTATTCACGATTCCATTTCACCTTCGCTGGGAGAACGACCCGGGAAATACTTTCGCCGGTATTTCTTCGGAACTTAATTATAACTTTATCAAAATGGCGCCGCTGCCGGGGAAGGTGGACGTGAGTTTTGAATATTCGTGTTGAAAGATCGTGTTGCGTTAAGTTTTTCTACTATCTTGTATATATATTTTCTATAAAAATATAAAAATTTTAAAATCAAAAACATAAATAATCTTCTTATCCTCTCATATTTGATTCTTCTTCTCAATCCCTCTTACGTTTAATTCTCATGGATACGTTTTGTTCTTATTGTGAAGAACCGTTCTTCGGGGGGTTATGTGTGTGGTGTACGTGCAGTGAATGTGGAGATAATATCCGTGATGGCGTTTGTTTGAATTGTAATTCTCATTCGTTCAACAATTCGTCTAATATTCCCGATTTTTATACACCACCACCACCGTCTTTTTCTTGCTATAATTGCGGAAACCCCTCCGATGAAGGTATGCCGTGTGGCCGATGTTTTTGTGACGGATGTGGATACACCGATTGTATGTGCTATACGCCGAGTGCAGATACGTCTTTCGATTACGATCCGAGCTTTAATAATTTTCCTCAAAATGATTTTTATGAGCCAAATTCGTGCTACAACGGTTATTCATTTCAAAATCCTTCGGGTTTTGAAAATTGTGGGGGGTCGTTTGAAAATTCTTATCATGAATCCAATTCTTATCACAATTCTAATGGTTTTAACCAACCCTCACAATCTTCCGATTTTACTAATAAATTTTTTGAAATCAAATCCATGGTGGATGAATTGAAAGAGATGGTTAATCGTATGACATCTACTCCCGAGCCTTATGAGAGACCGATGGAAGTAACTCGTGTCGAAGAAAGAAAATTCCAGTTTTGCGAGTGTTGTTTGTACGATGATGATTCCACAATTACCGTCAATATAAATCCTCAAAATAATTCTATCTCTTCTCCCGTAGAGCCCGTGGACTCTCTAACAATGGGGGACGAGCCTCTTGACACTATTCCGGCAACGGAATCTGACGAATTCAATGAGTCAAGTGTTGAGAACCTCGTTCCAATCCAAAGTGAGTCCGGGGAAAATTCTAACGGTGATTCTTCTTTCCATCTTTCTTTCACACCGGTTGAAGGAAGTGATGTCATTCTTGATGAGATTGAAGCGTTTCTTGCTAATGATTCTATTCCAACAATGATGGACGATGCTTATTTTGATCCGGAGGGAGATATTCGTTTACTCGAAGAATTATTGAATGAAGATCCGTCAACTTCTCTCCCTCCAATGAGCAATGAAGATTTAGTTGACGTGGAAAGTTATTCCGATTCTCACAATGAGTATACTACGAGTGATGAAGACTCTTGTGGAGATATCGATGATGATGTTGAGAACAATGATGACCTCGTTCCGAGGGTTTCCGAAGCATTCGATAAGACTTTCATTAATCCGATGTTTGATTTTGAATCGGATTATAATCAAATTTCAAACAACCCGATCTTCGATATTTTTAGTGATGAGTCCGATATGGAACCCGAGGTTCAGGATTCACATAATTTGATTGATTCTCTTCACGAGGAGTTCTCCGATGAACTTTCTCATATCATTTCTTCTCCGGGTATTGAGAATGACGATAATGATCTTCGAAGAAGTGTGCTTACTAAAGAATTACATAATGATGATTTACCTTCTGATGCCGATTCATTTCTCTTCGATTTACCGTCTTCTCGTCCACCCGCGAAACCACCCGATGAAGATTTTGAGCTCGACGTTAATGAAGTTGTTGTTAGAGTGGTGGACGAGACTTTTGATCATGATGATCCCGAGCTTAATATTTTACCCAACCTTGATTTAGAGATCGACTTTGTTTATACCATCCGGGTGTTTAAACCGTTCTTTACCTACCCCACCATTTCTTCTTTCCACTCCACCGGGAGTGAGGACACCGTTTTTGACCCGGGCATCTCTTGTACCAGGTGTCCGTTCCATCTGCTCTCCCCAAGGACGAATTAATTCGGGGATCGAGTCAAGCTAATGTGACTCGGATAACAAAAACAAGCGCTTCGTGGGTGGCAACCCATGCCTATCTTTTCATCTTCTTTATTTCTATTTTCTAACACCTAATGTAGGGAGGAGGTGCCTCTTCTACTCTTGTGTTTCGTGGTTGTTTGTGATGTTTGTTCAGGATTGTCCATGATTTATGATGACTCTCGTGCTCGTTATCTCTTCACTTGGAGTCTCATTCATCGGTGCTTTTGGAAATCCTATATCCGTAAATCTTATCGACTAACGTTTTCTTTGGCATAATTAATAAACGGCCCTAGAATTTTGTTAGGATTACCTTTGCCCACAAAACATTGAGGACAATGTTTAATTCTAGTCGGGGGGAGGGTGAATCTTCGATTCGATTTGACCTTGCATTTTTCACATGTCGTGTACTCTTGCAACTCCGTTTTTCCACCAAAAATAAAAAAATTGAAAAATTGAAAATTTCAAAAATTTTGAAGAAAAGTGAATGAAAAAGTCATGAAAAAGCACAAAAAGATGTGAAAAAGTTGAAAAGTTGTGCAAAAATATAATAAAGTTTGAAAAAGTGTTTTGACACCTTGTTGATTTTCTTGTTGGCGAGAGTAGGAATAAATATTTTGACTTGATCGGGCGTGTTGAGCCCTAGCTTGTTCCCTTAACCAATGATAATCACTTAAGCTTGTGCTAGTTTTGTACACTATGAGCTATAAAATGCGAATTCTTTCTTAAGAATCTGCAAGTTCCCGTACTTGACTTTATACATGCGCAGCTTTAAAAGCTTTCGCTAGTCTTTTACATCAGGAGCTAGAAAACGCAAATTCTTCTTCTAGAATTTGCAAGTTTCCGTAACTGACTTTATATATGCGTGGCTGATTATCGGCTAAGTATTCGCGGGTTTCATTATTTGGAATCTTAAATTGCGAAGAGCGAGAAATGATAGAGTTTATTTAGAAGTTAGATGCTAAACGTGGAGTAGTGGTTCTCTTTAGAGCTCATGAGAGGTACTTGTGGCTTTTTACTCCCATCAGAAACGTCACCAAAATAAATTAGATGTTCTAGGTTAATTAGTGGTATTTCGGTTTGAATAATATTTAGTTATTTGTTTTCTTAAGAGAATTTTTGCTTTAGAAGTTGGGTACATATCAAGGAACACCAAAAATAAGAGCGAAAAAGTGAAAAAGTCAAAAGTTGATTATCTATGTGGTTTTGGAGCTACCCGTTAAGCTTCCATTTATGTTATGAAAAAAAAGTAAAGTCAAGAAAAATCAAAGAAAAAAAGTGAAAAATGAAAAATGAAAAAAATGAAAGTTGAAGTATTGTTGAATAAGAGCTATGTATGTATAAATAAGTTGTTGGCGCGTGAGGTGCATGTGATACGTGATTAGTAATCAGTCACATGAGGTGCACGTGATTGTACTCCGCAACTTATATCTTTTATATGTATGTATCCCTAATTCCTTGATGTGGACCGAATTTCTATTGCAGTGGTTCTTAAGAGAAAATGAATAACTATTTATCGTTTTAACTTAGGTATCACTATCGGACTTAAAAATTATCGAAACGAGAAAATATGAAGCAATTCATTTCTCAACAAAATAAAATATTGAGATACAAACCTAGGAAATGGGAGTAAGAAGTTTCCACAAGTAACTGTTATGAGTAGTGTTAGCATCTAATTTGTAGATAAGCTGTGATCTCGTTTGTACACTTAGTTTGGGGACTCGTGAAAAATCAGGGATGACGATTTTTATCCGTATGGTCGCTTCTTAAAAGAAGTGTTTCTACTCGTTGACCCTAATAATTATTGCAAAATAATGAAAGTTCAACAAACCGTCACATGTATGATGTATGAAAAGTCCAAAAATAGAATAAAGGAATAAAAAGAAAATTTTGGAAAACGGAGCGTTTTCAGGATTAAATGATTTTGTAATCTCTTTTGAACCTCCTTGCTACTTTTCAAAGATAGTAAAAAGAGTTATGAAATTATTTATCCCAAAAGCGTGAATTGATCACATTGCGTGAGGACACGGCAATACTTTAGTCGGGGAGATTTTGGTGTGTATTAATTTACACACCTTTTTATTACCATTTATCGACCCAAAAATGACTATTTGAGCTAACAAATGCCAAGAAAACGTGTGTTTTTATATTTGTGATGTGCAGGTACGGATATTACGGAAAACAAGCAAAAACCCGGAAAAACGGGCACGAGAGTATGAAAGGTTCAAAAAGCCGATGCCGGGAAGCAATTTTCAAGTTCGGATCACTTATGAGCTCAATTTGTCATATTCTACCTTCAAGAATTATCATATGGCAAGATTAGCCCTTGGCACTATTTTTCAAAAGAATGGCAGAATTGCCCTTGGAGTTTGAAAGTTTTCACTTTTGGTCCTTGAAGATATACTAAACTCAAAAGCTACTAGCCCATGTTAAATCTGGTCCATGAGTTATTAAAACCCTTAGTCCAAACCTTAGTCCACAAATAAAAACCACAAGCCCAATTTACCCCAACCTTTGACCCGGTCCACAAAACAAATAAATATAAAAAAAACTTACCCCGCCCTTATTCACCCCCAATTCACCCACAAACCCAGTTATTACTATTCACTCTACAGTAACAAGAACCCTAATTACCCCGTTCCTAATAATAACAGCAATTAAGGGTAATTGAGTAATATCATAAGGGTTTCTAGAAGATGTCAGATGTGTCAGTAGAGTGTCAGAGCTAAGAAGCACAATTTAGTACATGTGGCAGGATGCTATTGGATTGAACGCGTCACTTGATCTAATCTAAGGGCTATTATTGGATTGGCAATGATTGATATGATCAAACGGCTCAGAATAGGTGTGAAGAAGCACAACCTCACACGGATTGCCAACCTGGCAATCCGTAGGCTCTCTCCTCACTCCCACTATAAAAAGGGTGTTAGATTAGCTTGTAGAGGTGTGGAGTTTGGAGTAGCCAAACTCTGCCAATTTTTATTCTCAGCTTAGTAGTGTAACTTTCTACTTTCCATTGTAATTTTTTACTTTAATGAAATCATTTCTTTTTCAATCAATTTAGTTATTGTTGTTTACATTCAATAGTTTAGCTTATATTTCTGTTTGAAATACTTTACTTATTCTCAAATTACTTTGTTTTCAAATTAGTTTAAATCTATTAAATTAGTTTTCATAAATTCAGAAAAATAGAAAAATGATGTTGGTGTAATCAGTTTTCAATTAAGCTTGATTTTAAGTTTCATTAGTTCTATTTCAGTTTATAAAAGCTTTTAAGAGAGTTTGTTTTCTTACATTTGTTCATTTTTCATTTGGTCAAATTCTGGTCAACTGTTAAAGATTAGAGATGAATTGTAGTGATTTGGACATGTTTGAGTGAGCAATGGAAGCACTCAGCCTGTCAAAAGACAGGCAAGCATAGTGAGACCCTCTTTTCAAGCTGAGGGTTAATCAATTGTAAGTTTCTGTTTACTGTTTTGCTTATTTCATAACTGTGATTGTGAGCAATTTGTGATTCTAAGTTTCTGGAGTTTTTAGTAGTTGTTGATAGTTGTAATAATTTTTAGTAGTGTATACTTAGGTGTTTTGATCATTGATATGGAAATTTGTAGTGTAGACCATGCATTTTTAGTATAATCTGATAATAGAGGGGTGTTTGGATCTGAGATTTTTGGTGGATTTTTGTGTCAGTATTGCTGAGTTTCTTTCATATATAAGTTGCTTTAGTATAGATATAGAGTCTAGGTTAATAAAAATAGTAGTTCATTACAATAAAAGTCAAAATAGATTTCTACTTTTACTTACAGTTTAGTATACTGGATTCAGTTGGTTTGCTTGTAGATGTAGTTGCATATTTGTTTAATATAGCTCAATCTAGTATAGTTATAGCTTAATATTACATTTAAAGTTAGTTGTGATGATCTGAATTTGGATTAGGTCAAACTTTGATTGCATTCAATTAGTCAACTGTTTTCTTACACTCAGTTTACGGCGTGGATTTTGGTTGATCTTGTAGGTTTCATTAGTTAGCATAGATAGTTAATAATTGTTGAATTGTGTTTTCTAATAGTAATATTACCATAATCAGCAAGTAGGTTTAGGAATTGAATTCATTAGCTTATTAGAAAGTAGCTTGTTAGTAGGGTGTTTGAGCTTACCTCCCCTGCACCACAGTTCATGACCTTTATTCATGTTATCTTTTAGGGTAGTTATAGGTTGATCTAGCTTCAGCCTTTTCTTTTATAGTATCTATTAATGGTAGACTCTGTATTTCCATAATTAGTTTCTTCTTATTAGCTTATTTAGTATAGCTTATATGCCTTGCTTTTTGGTAGATTAGTATAATTTTCTGTCTTTGATCATGGCTGCTATTGTTCTTTTGAGCTTGTTCTTGTGATATACTGGCTTCCCTGAGTTCTTATATAGTTGGTTTAGAGTAGTTTATGGTCTGCTTATTCTATTTGCTTATTCAGTTATGTTTTCTGCTTATTTAGCTTGTTTTAGAGTGCTTATTACTTGCTTATTGGTATTTCTGTGTTTCTATTGATCATATCTGAGTTCCTTTGAGCTAATAGTAGCATAGTAGAGTTGTGGTATCAGTTTGGTTCAGTTTTGTGGCAAGTGCTTATTAATAAGCACTTGCCATAAGCTGATTTTGGCTTAATAAGCACTTCTGAGCATTTTTATCTTTCCAAAATTTTTCTGCAAGCTCTCTATTATATTTTAGAATTTCTGGTAAAATTTCATAATTTTCTGAGGTCATTTACTATTTTTCTTAATTTCTTTTAGTTTTTAATCATTTTTAAATCAATTTTAAATAACAAAAATCCATAAAAATTAGAAAAAGTTTCTGAAAAATACAAAAATATTTTTTATAATTTCTTTTATAATATTTTAGAATTTTTAGAATTAAATTTTTATTTTTCCGAGTTATTTTCTATTTTTCTTTATTTTTAATTCATTTTTAATTCAATAAATAGGAAATTAATTCTAGAAAATAAATAAAAACTCAAAAAAAATATTTTTCTTTTTCTTAAAATTCTTTTTAATAGTTTTAGATTTATAGAAAATATTTCCAAGTTCGTAGGATTATTTTTAAATAAACGTTACGTTTTAATTTTTACGTGTGCATTACCGTCTTCGCGTTTTTAACATCCGTACATACCTAGATTGTAAATTCTTCATAGTTTATCATTTCTTAGCATAACTTGACTTAAAAAAAATCATATTTTTCACTTTCCCACTTTTCTCGACACGATTTCTCGATTCGGTTATTCACGATTCCATTTCACCTTCGCTGGGAGAACGACCCGGGAAATACTTTCGCCGGTATTTCTTCGGAACTTAATTATAACTTTATCAATGGGTTTTCAGATGCAAAAGAGATGAGAGAGGAATTGTCATAAGGAATAAGGCAAGGTTAGTAGCACAGGGATACACACAACAAGAAGGCCTTGATTATGATGAGGTATTTGCTCCAGTGGCAAGAATAGAAGCAATTCGAATATTCTTGGCTTATGCTTCATACAAAGATTTTGTAGTGTATCAAATGGATGTGAAGAGTGCTTTTTCTGTATGGGTCCATTACAGAAGAGGTTTATATGTCTCAACCACCAGGCTTTGAAGACCCTGATCATCCTGACAAAATTTACAAGGTAAATAGAGCAATGTATGGCCTACATCTAGCTCCTAGAGCTTGGTATGACACTTTGTCAACATACTTGCTAGAATCTGGGTTTAGTAGAGGAAAGATTGATAAAACTCTGTTTCTCAAAAGACAAAAGGATGACATTCTACTGGTTCAAATCTATGTTGATGATATCATCTTTGGGTCTACAAACAAAGCTATGTGTGTTAGTTTTGAGAAGCTTATGAAGGACAAGTTTGCTATGAGTTCAATGGGAGAACTCACCTTCTTCTTAGGTCTGCAAGTTACACAGAAAGAAAATGGTATATTTATCAGTCAAGATAAGTATGTCAATGATATTTTGAAGAAATTTGGTTTTGAAGATGCTAAACCTGCCAAGACTACCATGGAAACCAATAAACCATTGCTGAAGGATGAATATGGAAAGGAAGTGGATATACACTTGTACAGGTCTATGATTGGCTCATTGATGTATCTTACAGCATCAAGGCCTGATATTATGTTTGCTGTGTGTGCCTGTGCAAGATTTCAAGTGTGTCCCAAGGAATCTCATCTCAATGCAGTGAAGAGAATTTTTAGATATCTGAGGCATCAACCTAAATTGGGCCTTTGGTATCCTAAGGATTCACCATTTGATTTGGTCTCCTATTCAGATAGTGACTATGCTGGAGCTTCTTTGGATAGAAAGTCTACAACAGGGGTTGTCAATTTCTAGGAAGCAGATTGGTGTCATGGCAATGCAAGAAGCAAACAGTGGTGGCAAATTCTACAACTGAAGCTGAGTATGTGGCTGCTTCAAGTTGTTGTGGACAAGTTCTATGGATGCAGAATCAATTATTGGATTATGGGTACAATTTCATGAATACCAAAATTCATATTGATAACAACAGCACACTTTGCATAATTAAAAACCCTGTTTTTAATTCTAAAACAAAACATATTGAGATAAGACATCACTTTATCAGGGATTGCTATGAAAAGAAGTTGATTCAAATTGTTAAAGTTCATACTGATAACAATGTTGCTGATCTTCTCACTAAACACTTTGATGTGGGGAGGTTTCAATTTTTAATTGCAAACATTGGTATGATAAACCTTTGAAAAACTTATCTCTTTGTTTTGTACAAGTTTGTAAAGGAATTGTGTTGATTGTTACTCTGCTGCTTATGTTTGAGATGGAATGTACTATGCTGCTATTTCTAACTCTATTGCTAGTGCATATGTTTGTTTGTTTTGTGGTGTTTGGTCTAATATTGTGCAGGAATAAGTCTAAATGATGATTTGCAATTACAATATTATGACAACAAAAGAAGAACATATGTCATTCATCATTCATCAAGTTCAGAAGTTCATACATCAACAGAGAAATTACAAAAACTACTTCTGAAACCACAAAAGAGTGCAACAATCTAAGATGAAATTAAAGCCTACAAGTACTACTTCCTAGGGCATGGAAGGCCAAGAACAATTTTTCTTTCCTTAGGAAGAGGAGAGTTTGTCTTCCTTGTCTTCTTTGCCTTGGTGGACTTCTTGGGTCATGGCCTTGATGACTGAGGCCTCTCAGGAGTGGAAGGTGGTTCATTTGGAGGCTCATCCTCATCTGATGAAGTGTAGATGAAAGGGGAAACAAGCTCCCTTGGAGATGGTTGCCTGACAGGGATCCAAGCTGTGTCTTCGGATGATTCTGAAGACGATGGAGATTTTGGGGACATCACAGCTTTACCCCTAAAAGTGCTTGGGGTTTGATTCAAACTGAGGAGATCTTTAAAGACAGGGAGATCATGCTTTCTCTTCTTCGCTTGCTCCTTGGTTCTACAACCATCATGAGGAGGACGAAAGGGAGGCACATAAGTTTCAAAGTGGGTTTCATCTTCAGATGATGAATCGGAAGAGATATTGATGATTTCGGGTGTTGATTTCATGATTGGTTAATTTGATTTGGGTTAATTGAAGTTTCGATTTGGTTGATTGGCGTTTTGATTGCGATTAAGGTTTGATTGTGATAAATTAGGGAAAAGATTTAGTCCGTTTTTATAGGGATTACGGAATATCATCGCATTAATTGTTGAGGATTCTTGACTTTTTGACCAAGCTTATTTTGTCAACTCTGCTGCTGGATATTTCACTCTGTTGCTAGTTATATAACTCTGCTGCTCGTGTTATTGTGCTGCTACGGTTGAAAGTGTGAGAGTGGTATGTGTAACTTCTTCAATCAGTTTAAAACCTAATTGATCTTTCTAATTGGTTTTCTCATATTTCAAATCGAAGTTATCACAAACCCTAACACTCCATTTCTCTCAAAATCAATTATCCCCATTTTCCCTAAACCCTAACTCATGGATTGCTTTCGTACCTGGGCAAAGCAACACAACAGTGTGGTCTTTTTGGATGCTGAATCAGTTAATGAAGAATTCACAGACATGGTAAAATTTTTGAATGCTACTTCTCTTAGGTATGCACTCACTGTGAATCCTACTATATTTGCTTCCCACATCAAACAGTTTTGGCTTACCGCTAAAATCAAAACTATGAATGGGGAAAAACATGTTAGCGCCTTAGTAGATGGGCAAAAGGTTCGTGTATCTAAATCATTAATAAGAGAAACCCTTTTCTTAGATGATGAAACAGAGACCACTTGCCTGGCCAATTCTGCTATTTTTGCTGGGTTAAAAGATTTGGGATATGAGGGGAATCATACAAATTTAAAATTTCAAAAATCTCTCCTCTGTCCTCAATACAAGTTTTTGATACATCTTCTTCTTCATTGTTTGAGTCCTAAAACTTCTGGATGGCATGAGTTTAGTACTACTATTGCTTCTGCAATGGTATGCCTAAGCCAAGGTAAACCATTCAATTTTTCAAAAATGATTTTGGAAGGGATGTTTCAAAGTATCAAAGAGTCTGGTTCATATTTGCTTTATCCAAGGTTTATACAACTCTTTGTTCAAAAACAACTTACAAAGTTTAGAGGCCATGTTGCTACTTATGATGCTCCAAAATTGGTTTCTAAAACTTTTACTTTCTTGGTTAAACATGGAAAAGGTTTTTCAGGCACACATACAAATCTTACACCTTTCATGGTGCAACTTGTGCAAAATAATCAGGGTGAAGGATCAGGAAATCCCACTGACTCCCATCACGCACCCAATTTTAGTGCATCTGCTACATAACCTAAAATACTCTATACCCATAGGAACACTAAAAAGAACACTGATCTTCCTCAGGATAGTGTTAGTATGGTTGTACCAGATGAGGCTGTCCTAGGTGATGAAGAGGACATGTTGGCAAGGGCTGTCACTACTGCTTCTAGCTTAGCAGCAGAGCAGGATAGTGATAACATCATTAAGACCCAAACCAAGGCAACATCTAGAGATGATGATTCTTCTGAATCAAATTCTCAGGATGGTAACCCTAGCCAAATGGAAAATACAGGGGGCTCAGCTGATCAAACTAGGTTTGATACTATGTTTATGTCCCAAGATTCACCTCTCGGACCAGGTTACACAGGTCGAAGTGATGAGGACAGGCCAGTGACCAATGAATTGACGGAAAATCTTGTACATGATGACAATGTCCATGATTCACCTCTCTGACCAGGTAATACAGGTCGAAGTGATGAGACTATTATGCAACTCATTCAGGAATTGACGGTTACTTGTGCCAACTTGGGGGTGAAATGTACTACACTGGAGGACAAAGTTATTAATCTTTCATCTGTTGTTGCTGATCAGGACAAGACTATTATCAAATTGCAAAAACAGATTAAGAACTTTCAGAAATCAAGATCTTCAACCTCTTTGAAAAGATTGAAGAAAGTGGGCACTTCTCAGGTTGTTAGTTCTCCTAATGCTTCTACTCACTTGGAAGAGGATGCTTCCAAACAGGGGAGGAATGAAGAGGCAATGGGTTCAGGGGAGGCAAATTTGGAAAAGGCTGATAGTGCTCTAGGTTTGAATGGTGGAATGGTTTCAGGGGAGGTTCCAGTGATTGGTGATATGGATGTTGAAAGTCCTCAGGATGCTGGAAATTTTGTGGTTGCTGATAAATCAGGGAATGAGGTTGTTATGGAAGAGGTGATTGCTACACAAGAGAAGGTGGTAGAACAACTTACAACTTTAGAGCCTGAGCAATTAGTGAAGGCAACAGGGTTGATGGGTGAAACATTGATGAAGTTGGGAGACAAAAGTCTTGACTCTGCTGCTCAAGATTCTGCTGCTCAAGAATCTACTGCTAAGGATCTTACTAACTCTGCTGCTAGTAGATCTGCTGATGTACAAGACTCTGCTGCTGGGTCTGGAGACAATGCTGCTGCTGAAGCCATGGTATTGTTGAGCAAGAAGACTACACCAGTATCAACTCCTTCACTACCACAACAAACAATAACAACAATCAAATCATCAGCACCTAGAAAACCTGAAAAGGGGATTGTTATTAAAGAACCTGCTGCTCAACAAAAGAAGGTTATTTCTTCATCGTCAACTGATAAAGGCAAGGGCAAGCAAGTTGAAAAACCAAGGATTATGTATAAAGGAATTGATTTCACTGATGTACCTTTTGATTCTTGGCCTAAGGCATTACAAGTTGAACATGATACAGCTGCTGCACTGAGAGCACAAGAGTTGATTGATATGGAAGATCAACAGTTAGCTGAGAAAGAGGCTGAAGGATTAAAGAGGTATGATGAATGGATAAGTGAGAAGATCAGAATGGCTGCTGATATTGAACTCAATAAGCTGATCAAGATTGAAGAAAATGAAGTTCCAACTTTTAATGTGCAATCTTGGTACAGTGAGTTTACTACAAAGAAGAGAAAAGAAAATGCTACTGCTAGAAGAAAGATAAAGATATTTAAAGGTCCAACTGTTAAACAACAAAGAAAAGAATATGAAAGGTATCTAAAGAATATGGCTGGATGGACATTGGTACAGTTGAAAGCTTATTCTGACAAAGAAGTTTTTGACTTATATCAACAAGCTAAGAGGAGAACAGATACATTTTATGCTATGGGATGTGCTGAGGATTTGGAACAAATTGCTCAGATGAACAAGAAGTTGGTACCTGAAAAAGTAGCTGAAGCAGAGCATATTCAAGAAGCTGATGTTGTTAAACAGCTTGATATTGATATAGCAAATACTATTTCTTCTGTGCAAGGTGGTAAAAGAAAAGGTGTTATTCATAAGTCATTTGCAAAGAAGAAGAGAAAGATTGGGGAAGGAAGCAGTTCTATGCCTGAAGGAGATGATGTTAAACATGGTCTTGATCACATTCCTTCTGAGCATCTAAAAGAAATATTGAAGGGTTACACTATGGTTGGTAAGATGGAAGATCCTGAAGTAGTTGATGCCAAACCATTAGGAGTCAAATATCCTATTATCAAAGTAACTACAGGATATGATACTAACATTGGAGCATTTCATGATGTCCAGAGATCTGATGGTAAGACTCACAGGTTTCTTAGATTTCAACAGATGCTACACTACTTTGATAGAGAGGATGTTGAAGACTTATGGAAGTTATACAAGGCAAAGTTTGGAGCTGAGAAGTTTGATGGTAAAAAGTATGAAATAGATAAAATTGATCATATCATAACTTCTTCTGATAATGTTATGTGGAGAGCTCTTAAACTTATGTTTGAACCTTTAAAGGATGATTTTGAATGGACAGAGATAGTAGAATACAAAGTAAGAAAATGGAGACTCTTTCAAGATTCTGGAGTTCATGTGTTAGATATTGGACCAATTACTTTGTATATGCTAGCTGAAATGGATTACCCAGTGGTAAGATACTGGAATATTGTCAATCAGATGGTTAATGGTGATAAATCACTTAAGTTGCAGAAAGACTATGATTCTGATGATCAAGCATTCAATTTGCTGTCAAAGTATAAGAAGATATTTGATCAACTGAATGCATAAGAGTTGAAGTGTTTGGAAGCATCCTCCTAGTGATTAATTGTGCTTTGAAGAAACTTAATTATTTAGAAATAAATAATAAGTTTAGGGGAGGATTATTGGGTCTGAAACTGCTGCTGAGTGAAACTGCTGCTAGTAGTAACGATTCTGCTGCTGATGTCAAAGTGCTGCTGAAGTTAAATGCTGCTGACAGAATCTACTGCTGATGGGATAAGGATGTATACGGTTTAGATAAATATAGAATAGATTGTGTAAATATTATATTTATCTAGAATATTCTTATCGTGTAGAGAAAGGTATTGTAAACCTAGTAGGATTCCTTAGTCTATAAAAGGAGGATTCTAGGGTTAGTTTATGTACGCATTATTATTCACTTCAAGGTTGTAAAACCCTAGCATTGTTGAGTGCTCGTATTAATAATATTGAAGTGTTGAAAGAGAATCATTATTCTTCTTAAGTTAAGCTTTTACATTCCGCATATTAGCTTAAGTGTTTAATCAAGTTAACTTCTATACAAGATCGTTTAAGCTCAACTGGGATCAACAAGTCCCAGTCAGTCGGGGTTACCCGACGCGTAAGGTTTATTACACCAACCCAAAAGTCATAACGACACTGCCATTATATCATGCTCAAAGTAACAACATATCTCAGTGTGTAAATCTCAAATGTCCTATTACCCATCTCAAATTAACAACATTGTAGAACCGTAGAGGGGGTGAATATGGTCTTTTAGGCTTCTTCGAAGTTTAAAGACTTCAAGTCTCAAAGATCAATAAGTGATTGTACAATAAATACAACAACCACAATCACAACCAAAGTATGTAAAGCAAGTAAGAGACACCACGATATATACTGGTTCGGGATGGGGGGTTTATACCATCCGTATGTCCAG
Organism: Artemisia argyi; assembly: GCA_030686995.1. Taxonomy (NCBI): domain Eukaryota; kingdom Viridiplantae; phylum Streptophyta; class Magnoliopsida; order Asterales; family Asteraceae; genus Artemisia; species Artemisia argyi. The sequence continues at coordinate 28,950,939 of CM060678.1, forward strand.
TTGCAAATCCACGACATTCTAATATTTACTAAGAATAATCCTTTTGGTGGACTATAAACCGTTACAACTTCACTCCACCGATATTCCCAAATATCAGTGCTCACTAAGAAGGAGCTACTCCAAACGGTATTCTGCCCTTGGAAACCACCCAAAAGAATCTCGTGATTCGACTTCCCACTAGTGTCACTAAGATTACTGATGTGTTTCGAAAGCTTTAAATTTATAAGACTAGTTAAACCGATTCCTTAATACACAAAACACATGGGTAAAAGTATAACCCCCGTTTATATTAAAGGTTTTTAGGCAATACCAGGTCGTCCCAAGAGAGGTAATGGTTTCTTGTGTTAGCTAAGAGTAACAAAATTAGATTCCAATGATTGTCACTTATCACTAAAACCATTTTTGTTTGATTTAAGATTTTTGAAATGTTTTTCCAAATTAATTTAAAGGTATGTTTGTCTAAGGCTGAGCACATGAGATAAACAAGTATAGGTATCATAAAAGATACATGGACAAGGCATAGAAGTAAAGCATGACAGATAATCATGTAAACTTGTATATCTACTTTATGTAAAAGAATCTCCTTTCGGCCTTTGATTCTAGATACACAAAGTGCATGAAGTGTTGTCCAAGTCTGAAGTACTAAATATGCATTTCCTCTAGTCAAGTCGTTAGACATGAGACTAGTCCTTAAACGTGTCATAGTCAAGGTTAACATTTGTTTTATTATCCAATTTTCACAAGCATAGCAATGATTCGTTATAGACAGATGATTCATAATGTAATCAACACAATTATATCTTTCGACCTTTAAACAATCGTATTGATTAATCAAGACAAATGATAAGAGACTAAACAATGACATATCAAATGCATATATAATAGATTCAAGATTCATGATACACTTCTTAGATTTAACTCATGGCAGAAGTGCCTTAAACAAACATAAAAGTACTAATCTATGTTCATAACAAAGTAAACAAGTATTATCATCATTAGAACGAATTTATATCGAAGTTACTGGTATGCCACATTCCAGTATTGCTCTCCCAAAGTCACTTCTTACTTCAACTCCTTAGCTAGTGGATTTTGGTGAAAAACCACTACTAAACTGCTTCTTTATGATCAAGAGATGTTTCTTGACTGAGGTGTGTATAAAACTCTGAATTGAGCTCTTATTTATAGTGCAAAAGTAACCCAATTCGTCCCTAGAGAGTTATGACATGCAAATGACCGGGCTCATCATTGATGTGGCTCATTAATGTAGAAGTATAACTTCCATGAGAAATACGCCGCACAACCAGTGTAAAACCAGTGGGCTTCTCTTCTTACTTGGCGCCAAAGGATCACTATTTGAATTGAAGACCGGCGCACTTATAACATATAAACCGGCGTACTTCATTGATTGACTCGTAGTTATATGGTTGACCAAAGGTGCCCGTAAGCGGCGCACTTTCTCCATAAGTCCGGCATGCTTTTGTCCAAACTATGTATAATTATCTTAGGTTCCTCAAAGTCATTCGTTTGTTGTACTTCTCGTGTCTTTCCTTCAACCCTTAGTCCTGCATATTTATTCATATATTAAGTACCAAAAGTCCTACAAATAAAGTTATTTTACTATATAATTTACATAATATTGGGGTATAAATATGTATAATACGAGACTCATCAACTACTACAAAGGACACTAAGACCAACACGACTTCCCACCGGAAGTATCAAACCACAACTAGATCCCTAATGATCTAGGCTTGGTCACCAAGACACAAGACTTCCCTTACAAACAAATTGAAAGAATGAGTGTTTGCTTGTTTAATTAAGCCCCAACCTAACCTAGTGACTCGACTCTAGTAGAGAGGGTAAAGATAAGAAGACCCTCGACACAATCAAAAGAGTGGATTAGGTTCTTGTGATTCTTCCCTTGCAAGGAGATATGTTCTTTCAAATGATGTAAGTGTGAAAGATTAAGAACACAAGATAAAAGTAGAGGATTAGAGAGAAAGAATATGAAGAGAAAGAATAATGGCAAGGGGTGAGGAATACAAAAGGCAAGGGTGGATATTTATAGGCCAAGTTCCCATTTGGGGAAAATTTTACCGAGGCCGGAGCATCGCTAGCGCGTCGAAGCGCCAGCAGCGCGCCAGACAATCTGGTGAAATTTTCCCTTTTGGGAACTTGGTCTTGTAAATATCTAACCTTGCTAAACCCCCCATTATACTTCACACATTTAGACCTTATCATTAATCATTCTACAGATCTACCAACTCAAATAGCCATTTTGTAAAAATATTTTGTGAATTGCTTAAGAGAAACCAATTATCAAAAAGAAAATGGTAGAAAGGATAATTGGATAGGGGTAGAATGGGTATTCCTTAAATGGCATAGAAAAGAGAAAGAATATGCCATAGGATATTCCTTTGCTTGGAAGGAAGTGTGGATATTAGAAAGGGAAGAATTGGAATTTAAATTCAAATGATGTGTGAAGGAGATGTAAGAGAGTAATGTAGGTTTAGGTTGAACCATGATTAAGTTAGAAGAGTAACCATGGTTGGGTGAGAAGGGAGTACGTTGAGAGCAAACCATAGTTGGGTTAGAAGAGAAACCATGGTTGAGTTAAGAAGGATATCCAATGGAATATTCCATCCTAGGAGAAAAGGGTGAGATGAAGGTTTGAGATGAGTTTGAGTGAAATGGTTGGTTGAGATGAAGTTGGGTGAGTTGGATTGGATGTGATGGATTGGAGCCTTGGTTTGAAATTCAAATCTGAATTTGAAGAGGATTTCCTATGTGTTGAAATAGAAGTGAAGGGATAACGTGGTGAGTTGGATTATGTAATGAATATAAGATTTGATGGGATAGGGAGCCTTGGAGGAGGATTCAAATTTGAATGTGTGAGAGGAGTGAGTTGGCTAGTGTATGAGGGATGAAAGGGTTGTGAGGGGAGTGCGTGTAATTTGAAAATATTGTTGTTGGAGGTGTAAGAGAGTGAGTTGGATTGTGAAGTGATGGGGAGCCTATGGCTTGATTTCAAATTTGAAATATCCATGTGATGAAACGAAAAGGTTATGGGAAGTAATGTATTTTGTGGTGAAGGTTTATTTGAGTTTGAAATGAAGGGTTGGATGAGGAAGATGAAGAGGTGGATGAATCTTAGTGGTTGGATGGGAACGTTGTAAAGAGAATGTTTTGGAGATATGGTGTAGGGATGTAGGAGACAAGAAGTACACAAAGTACAAGGAATATAATAGAATGTTGGGGATACGATTTGGAAGAATTTTGAAATGGTTGGAGGATTTGTTTTATGTGGAGGATAATCAAAGGATTGATTAAGGCTTAATCATAATGTCATTAAGGAAGAAAAGAATTGACAATTATGATTATGGGTTGAGAGTAGGATAAGAAAATTAAAGGTTACTTATATTTCCAAGTAACTCAACGTCGAGTATTCATAATCTAATAACTCATGAATTTCCACGACTCGACGTATTCAATAATCACCTTGATGCAAACAAGCTAAGTGCTTTGCATCATTGTAAAGCATATCCCATACGGGAAAGGATGCGTTACGCAAAGGGACCTTTGACTTAGTTTGACCAATAAGGGAGTAAAACCGTTACGTGATTTAGATAAGACCTAAACACGGGTTATGAAAATATGAATACTTTCACTTGATGTTACGTGAAGTATATGAGTTCCCTAAGTTTAGAAAAGCCTTGGCTAGAGGCATTTGTCAAAATACTTGAGTTGGCATTTTGCCGAAAACGAGTATTTGAAAACTTGGATCTCTCTAATTCTAAAACTCGGTTTGAGTGTTCCCAATTAAGCACATAACATATTCATACTTGTATTGAAAAATCCACATTTTTCAGGTAAGGGGAAAACCGACTTTTAAAATTCGTCCTGAATCAATCAGTAGCCTGGCGCGCTGCTGGCGTGTCGGCGCGCCGGCAGCACGTCAGAAGCAGATATGAAGTAGGGAGAATTTTGGCTAACGTTTGTGATTTTATGTGTTTCGAAGGTTTATTTGTCATCATTAAAACATAAGGAGATCTAGTCAATGTTGTCCCAACAAAGATATCAACGACTACATCCTCACAACCTCAAACACATCTACAAGACTATAACACAACCTTCAAGACCCGAAGACTACAAGAAAAAGAACCAAGATCTCAGTGTGTAAATCTCAAATGTCAAACGATCTTTTAGGATCTACCACACACTCATCATAGATCTTTACAAACAACAAAACTTAAAAGAAAATCAAAGATCTCAGATTTGTACTCGTTACAAGAAAAGATTGTTACAATCTTAAACAAAAAAACCCATCAGAGATCTTAAAAACTGAATAACAAAACCATACGACACCTTACCTTAAACCTCCTTATTTCATATCTTGAAGCCTTTTGGCAAAATAAAATCAAACAAAATTTGTTTGGTGCTCGGTTTTCGAAGGGGTAAGAAATCAAAAAGGGTAAGAACAAAGACAAGAGTGATTCATTCCTTCTTTCTTTCGGTCAAACAAAGTAAAAAACACAAGAACAAAGAAAACAACCTAACCCGAGATCTTGGTTGTTACAAGATCTTGTATTTCCTGTTTGCTAATGAGATTCGGATTTGAGATAAGGGATGAAAAAAAGTAATATTTATGTTGTGTGTGGTGTCCAAATATATAAAAGCAGAAAGAAAAAACTAGTTTGTGTGATTGAAAGTGAGTAGTAAGATTTGTATGTGTGTTTGACTGCAAAAGATAAGATGGTGGCGTGTACTTTCAAGAGAGATTTTAGGGTTGTAAGTGTGGCTTAGGGTTAACTTTATATAACTATTGATTTTATGGTTGTTGTGTTAATTGGGCTTATATCCGAATGTGCTTATGGAGTGATTTGGAGTAAGTAGTTCATTTGACAATTGGGCTTAATTGTGATTAGCCATTTTTTTTTTCTTTTTTTGATATAATATTAATAATGGGCTGATTTTGTGGTATATTATTTGGACTAAGGTTGGATTTGGACTTACTAATTTTTACGGGGTTGATTATTTCACATGGTTAAATTTTGTACGTTAATAAAAAAGTGACTACGGGGTGATTGTAGAATGAAAACCATTGTTCATGGTTAAAGAGTTAAAGTTGTTCCGACATGAAGTTCCATACATTTATTTTAAAAAAAAAAATTAATAATTTAAAATACGTAGCTCACCGGAAATTAAAATTAAAGTTATTGTTAGAAAAAATATATAAATGAAAACATTTGTTCGTCATAAAATTTAGTCATAAGATACCCGCCACCGTATTGCGCGGGTACCTTGCTAGCTACTTTTAAAACAAGTAAATGTTTATCATAAAAATGCATAAGAAAGAAAAAAAAAATACAATAGATATACTGTGTTCTGGATTAATAAAACCTCATATCTACTTATACATTCGTGATTGATTGGAATTTGAAAACACATACTCCCTCCGTCTCAAAAAAAGTGTCCACAAACAAAAAAATTGAGAAACTATGATATGTGTAATTAATACTAGTTTTGATTGATAAAAAGTTATTTCTACTCTCATAATTAATATAGAAATAAAAAATAAGTAATTAATGCAAGTTTTAATTAGAATGGTAGAGTAAGAAAATCAGTAATAATTACTGTTCATATATAAAAATTGGACACTTATTTTGGGAAAAACATAAATATTATGATGGACACTTTTTTTAAGACGGAGGAACTAACACTTTTTTTGTATAAACCAAACTAGAAAATGAACATTTAATTTAGAACAAATGAACTATATTTTAAAACTGGAAAATGATACGCCCTCTCTTAAAAAAAATCATTGTTTTGTTTTGACTTTTTGAATTTTTTTTTTTAGTAATTTAACATTAACTATTTTCTTTTGTGTTATATAATAGTTGAAAGCGTGCAATGAAAATCAAGATGTTTTTATTTATTTTGCATTTGATACTTTTTGTTTCCTTGCACCTGAAGCAGTGGATCTCCTCAACATAGTCCAACGGATTATGTATAGTAATGTATGACACATAGATTTATAAATGTTGTTTTCAAAAGAATTAGTTTCAAAATTCAAAAAAAACTAGCGGCGTAGCTTGTTGCTCGTTTGCTTTCTATGTAATAATATGAGTAAATTACATTCATGGTTCATGTGGATTGGCCAGATTGCAGGTTTTGTCCCTATCCCTTTAGAAGTGCAGCGGTAGTCCTCATTTTGAAGTTTGGATTGCAAATACAGTCCCTCAATTGATGTAAAATGACCAAATTACCCATGTCTTCTTCTTTACAGATAAAAGGTATTTTAGTCATTTAACTTTGGCCAGGGACTAAACGTGCAATCCAAACTTTAAAATGGGGACTATCGCTGCACTTTTGTAAGGATATGAACCAAAGCTGCAATTTGGCCAAACCACAAAGACCAAGAATGCAATTTACTCTAATTATATTTTCGTAAGTTTCGATTCATTAATTTAAAGATAAATTAATATCGATTAATTAATGAGAAAAGTTTAATGTAGAACTCAAATTCTCTACAGATAAATTAATATTGATTCATTTTTTACCAAGACAAAAAAAACCCGCTTTCATCATTTAAAAAAATCTTACAAACGATTAATCGTTACGCGAAAAAATCATATCATCACGAAGTGAATTAAATCATCATTCTATATGGGCACTTCTATATACTTTCGATGAATTTTTAATTCGACTTTTTTTGTGAATCTTGAAATTTACACCTAGAAAAATCACATGTGATTTGTTATTTAATATCACGTGCGATTACATGAAATAACACGTGCTTTCCAACATAAAAATCACATGTGATTTTTTCTGACGCAAATTTTTAACACAAAAACAAAACTAAAAAAGAAGTTCGTCGAAAGTATATCGAAGTGCTCGTCTACTTAAAGATAAAAATTCTCATCGCAATGGTGTATTTTTTGGTCGTTTAATGATTTACCATTTGTAAAATATTTTATTTAAGCAAAGATAGACAGTAGCTTTTATTAATTTTGATGAAAATATAAATGACCATGATTTGTTCATTAAGACTATACAAAATATGAGTTTTATATGAAACTTAACTCATTAGCTAATAGATCTTTTAGTTAATAAATTTAGATGGTCACATAAGTAGTAATTTATAAAGTTATTGTATTTCCAAACAAGAAAGAAAAAGGATGAGGATCCTCTCAAGTTGTTGGGACAAGTTGAGTAAAGTTTGATGATCCTCAACCATTAGATTAAAATCGCCCCTTCTTATCATTCTTATCTATAGTAATTGGGCTACCAACTTAATATCATGACACGTGTCCACTTTTATAAGTACATAAAGTAAACATGTCCTTAGAGGTCTTGTCGGGGTGACTTGTACCTTGGGCGACCAAAATTGTCATTTAGTGAAAAAAAATTGGTCGCCCAAAGAACAAGTTGCCCCGACAGAACACCTAAGAGATAAGTCTTACGCATAGCTTACACACTTGTACTTTGTGTACTTATAAAAATGGACATGTGTCATGATATTAAGGTGGTAGCTCAATTCCACTGTCGCTCTGATCTATTTGGGGTGGGGGGGGGGGGGGATTTCTAATCTAGAAAAAGGAGTAACGTTGGGCCACCGGTCAACTCTAAAAATTTTCTCTAAGAGCTTGGGGTATCGTCGTGTGAAAGTGTAGCGCAAAGCTACCAGCGCAAAACATAGAATGGCGCACGATTACCCAACTCGCGCCGTTTATACTCGCGCCATACTCTCAACGCCACGCCGTTCTATTTTTTTTTCTTTTTTTTTTCAAAACCAACGGCTTGTTTTCTTGTTTTTTGTTTGAATGTAAAGGCTGTATAGCCAAAGTGCATAAATTTTCAATATTTTTACCCCAAAAAACTCTATAAATTCCTCCTTTATTCTAACAATTATCACAAACTCTTCCAATTAAATCTCTACTACTACTATGGATCCAAACGATCCCAACAACTTCTCCACCTACAACCATTATGATGTTTATTTTAAAAACGACATGGATCGCTATATCCATGGTTATACGGCGTATGAACAATTTCTAAGTTTGTGTGATCAAGAAGCCGGTGGATCGGGATCGGGTATTAAGATGTCGAGGCAATACATACCACGTGCACGAGAAGATGCGGAACAACGTTTTATCGACGACTATTTTGCTGAAGGTGACACTCCACCTAAGTATCCGGAAGAGACGTGTTGGGTTGTTAGGATCTATATCTTGATAGATCTCGAGCCAATAGATTGTTAGCTTACTAATGTAATCACCAGTAAGACTAAATAGATAATCTCTGTGAGCTTGTAGTTATTGCGGAATATAAAAACAAACTTGCATACTAAACTTGATCTTCTATAGATCAATATATTTTTACTAACAATGTTATGAAACTCGTACATAATACAATGACCTAGGGTTCCTTATATACTAGTGGAAACCCTAACCTTTCTTACAAGAAACAAATAATAATAAACTTATAAAAGATATTCTACATATCTTGTCCTAAATTACATAAGTTCTATCCACGAATTAACTCTATCCGTAGGATCTCTATACGTCCGCAGGAATCAGTCATCAGCAGAAACGACTCTAAGCTTCCACAGGAACCTGTCAGCAGTATTAATTCTGACTTAAAATAATTCCTTACAATCCTCCCCTAATCTTGAATTTGACATAGTTAAGTTCAAGATTTCTTGATAGATCGCCAATAAGTATGAACAAGAGGATTAAGGATGAACTTTCAGCAGCAAAGAATCTTTATAAGTAGAATCTCTATGATCAACAAGTAGTTGAAAAACATCATTCTTTGCAGCAACACATGACCAAGTGTACATCAAAACAGATTAGTTTCATACTATGCTCATCACATCCATGTGTGTTAACTCCTGTGAGAGGTGAATCATTGAAAATAATGGATTTGATGTCTCTTTACCAATAGCCATCACTACTGGAGTAGCCAAGTGTTCTCAGTTAATAAACTATGGTACACTGATGACCTAAAGAATATGATTTTTAGCAAATCATCAGCTATAAACGGATTTGAGAAGTCTTTACCTGTAGCCGTTTGCTCAGGACTAGTCAATTGTTGATGAAAAATCATCTTGGTCAATTGAGTACCAAATATGGTTTCCACTGCCTTTACCACAAGCCATACTCTTGTAGGCTAGCCAATTATTTGGAATCCAGAAAGGAAAAATCCATGGTCAATGGACAACCATTTCAACTCTCAGCAATAAAGCATGGGTGAGTTGAGGACCCTATGGTTTTGAGCAAACCATTATAGCTATCAACAGATTTAATGAGTCTTTACCAAAGCTGTACCCTTTGGACTAGCCAACTTTTTATGGAATAGTCAACATCAGGTAAGTTGATAACCAGAGAAAGTGTGATAAGAATCAACACTAAACCTGCAAACAACAAACACAAAACTATACAAATCTGTTAGTTAGTTTTTTTTTTTTTTTTTTTTTTTTTTTTTTTTTTTTTTTTTTTTAACTAAAAGACAAGAAATAAAATATACAACAAAATATCATACCAATACCAGCTTATTGCATATATGATTCCATTTGAATACCATGCTTAGTTTTCAATTCCTTCTTAATCAAGATACTTCTCCTGATGAACCTTATCAGTTGTTCAGCAAGATGCATATCATTCTCAGTCATATCCAGAGGAACAAAGAGTTTTGCCTCCAGCATGAGATTCATCACTTCCATGATAATTGGGTAAAGAACATCAGCCCAGCAGTATAAGGTCTTACCAGTGGTTGTGACAATCATATGAACATTAGGAAGAGGAAAGAACTTCCAATAATCAACCACCCATCTCTTCTGACCTTTCCATACTTGAAACTTCACACCAGAATCACCACGATGAGAATCACAAAGAATTTGTAAATCACCCATCAAATACATTCCAATTCCTTTAGGAGAATGAGTTTGATAATAAGTGATAACCCAGTCATAAAGGGAGAGAAGATCTTGCTTGTCCACCATGTGCAATATCTGGCTCAGAAAAGTAAATGTTTTGGTAGAGCCATCTTGTCTATGAAGGACATTCACTTGTCCTTGACCAAGCAGAGAATCAACAAGTTCCCATTTAACAATTTTCTCCCAAACAACTGGATCCTGCCCATCATCAGAATCATAGTCAATGAAAGTACTATCCTCTAATGATGCATCCTTAGAAGCCTTCCTCTTTATAGCTTTAGTCTTTCTCCTAGTGCCAGTAGTAGAAGGAAGTGAAGGACCATCAGCAGGTTCTTCTTTAGGTACTTGTTCGGAAGCATCAGGAGTAACTTGTGCTGAAGAATCAACAGGAACATCTTCGGAATCATCATCAGGTACCTCTATTGGAGCATCTGCTGAAGCATCTTGTGAAACATCAGGATGAGCTTCAGTAGTATCAGAATGAGAAGCTTCAGTAGGAATAGGATGAGAAGCTTCAGTAGGATCAGGGTCTGGAACAACATTTGAAGGATCAGCATCAGTAGAATCATCCATCTGAGTTAACACTTAAGGAGAATGCACTTTCTCCTGACCACCAATAAATGACCCAGTGGACTCAGCAGGCTGATCAGCAGAATCATTAAGCCTAGTTCTCTTAGCAACAGGCCCATCCAAAAGTCTACCCCTCTTTTCTAAGACATCTTGGACATGTATACCAGAGGAATGAAGATTGGAAATGATTTTGTCATAGTAGAAGGTGAGCTATTTATCTGAAAATCCCCAAACCTTCTTTTGAGTCCATCCTGACCCAAACATAGAGCATCCTTGATTCTTGACAAAATTCCTCATATATTTCTTGATTTCTGCCTTTGTCCAAGGTCTTTCCCTGAGATGTTTAGCTTTTCTCTCTTCCTCCTGTTGTCTCTACAACTTACCTCTTTCAACCATCATCTGGACAAAGTCAGGGGTCTGATAATTAACTCCAAGTACAGATTCAACCAAATTAGGCTTAGTAGCAGCCTGTTCAGCCAAATTTTCCCATTGCTCTATAGAAAGAGTCTTTGCAATTTCATCTAGTTCCTTTTGTCTTTCAGCAAGCAGAGTGCTAGTAAATGGAGTTCCCATCTTATCCAAATCAGCTTGTATTTTCCTAGCAAGTGCTTCTGAGGCTTTCATATCCAACTGAACCTTTGTAGTTGCAGCATCCTCTTTAGCTTGCCAGTGTGCAGCAACAAGCTCACTAAGTTTTTCATTAGCAAGTTCTTCTTTTGACTTCACTCTTGAAGGAATGTCCTGATCAACCAAGATGGACTTTCCTTTGTCTTCCTTAATTGAAGTAGTCTCAGGAGGAACAGAAGGCTTGTCAGTAGAAACATCAGGACATTCAGCTTGTATACTTGCTGATGTATCATGAGTAACTACTTCTGGCATAGGATCAGGAAAAACTTCCTTCCTTGAAGCATCAGCAGAGTGCTTTCTCCTGACATAAATCACTCATGAACCCTTTGGAACACTTGTATCAGCAGAATGAGTAGCATCAGTAGATGGTGCAGGCCTAGCATCAGTAGCATTCTTCTAAACACTATCTAGTGTGGTAGCAGTAAGATGTTCAAGTCCTTCCAAATCAAATGAGTCAGATGCTTTTGTAGATTCCTCATCTGATTCATACACAACACCTTTTCTCTTCCTGTTCTTGAGCTTAGCCTCCAACTTCTTGACTCTTCCAATGAAAGTCAGAACTGCTTCACTAAGATTCTTTTTAGTGAAATTCAAATCCTTCTCCAACTTGTCCACCTTAGTCACAGACCTGTTCAACAAAGCAGATACAGAAGTAAGAGTAACAGGACCTTTAGCTCCACCAACAGGGATATATGTGGCATTGGAAGCCTCATTGGTCATATGAGTAGAGTAATCTAAGTCTACATTTACATCTACATGATCTTCAAAGTTAGGTCTCAAGGGATTAGGTGTTGGAAGTCTTGTAAATTGTGGTGAGTGTACAGGTTGGTCAGGGCCTAAATTCTCATTGAGCACATGCTCAGGAGAAGTAGTATCCATTGGTGAAGGTACATGTGTGGGTGACCTAGGAGAGGGTGGTGGCTGAACATCAGGAGCAACTGATGCACTTGCATCAGAGGCAACTTCAGTCCAGTCAGGAGAATCCTGAACACCAGCAGCTGCATCAGCAGCTACATCAGCAGCCACTCCATCAGGGGGATTGCCCACAGGGGCATCAGCAGCTGCATCAGCAGCTACTCCATCAGGAGCATTGCCAACAGGTAACATAGCAGGAAGTAAGGGTATGTGCTCTCCTATGTATTTGATTTTCATTTGAGCAAAAAGCTTTTTAGATAAACCCTTAATAGGCAAATGGGTAGGGTCATTGGTCTGAATGCCTAAAATAATTTGAAGAAACCTAGGATACATTAAATATTTAAGTTTGGTATCCTTAACATTACCAAGCATTTCATTGAATATATACTTAGAAAAGTTAAAGGTTCTTCCCTGAGAGAGACACACAATGGCAAGAGCAATGTCTGTAGAAAATTGATCCCATCCACCAGACTTAGAACTCATACACTGAAGCAAGGTGTGTGTCAAAAACCTCCATTTAGGGCAAAACAAATTCTTGTACCACACTTTCCCATCACCACTATAACCAGTAGCCCGAAGACCTGCAAGTATTTCTTCCTTAGTCAAATCACTCTCCCCACCTTCATCATCCAATTGTAGTTGAGTTCTGACCAAAGACTCAGTAACAACACATTCTTCCCCATCTACCACAGCAACAATCTCTGTTGGTCCATCTTCAACAGTTCTGGTCCTTGCCGTTTCCCAAAATTGTATAACCAGAGATTCATAAATAATATTTGGATAATGGATCAATGCATAATGAATCTTGGATCTTTGGAGAAATTCTATCATTCCCACATAATCTTCATCACCCTTACCACTACCAAGAAAGGCATGTTTGTTATGATCACCTTTGAAAAGTAGTTCATCCATTGATTGAGAATAAGAAATTAGGGTTGGGAGTGCTGTAGAATGTTGGAATGGTTTTAAAATTTTATAGCGAGACGAAATCAGTTAATTGTGAGTGGGATATGTACGTCGTGGTTAATTATGGAAGTTACCAAACGTGGAATAAAACTGGTATGAATTATTGGAAAGTAATCTTTGACCAATAATCGACTTAATAAGATCCCAATTAAACTGACTCGCCAGGAGAAACCAAGTCAAATGGCAGAATACAAATGGTCAATCCGCAGAAATAAGTCAATCATTGACTATGGTCAACCATTCATTCAACAGAACCTTCCGCAGAATCAATCAGCAGAATCACACCTTCAGTGGTAACCAAATATCTTTAAAAAATCTCTTCATTCAAATTTCGAATCACCCTTAATTATCTCCAAACCACCTCGCATTTATGGTAATAAAGACACGCGGTTTGGGTGATCTTATAAATAAAGGGTAATTATCCCCAAATATCTCCACACAAAACAAATCCCTAATTACAATTCCACCAATCAATTAAGAACCATGGCATCCAATCCAAGTATCATCGACCTTGCTTCTGACTCATCTGATTCATCAGAATCACTAACATCTCCACCACCACTCAGAATGCCAACTCTTCCCCGGGGTCTCACAAAAGAACAAGCCAAAAAGAAGAAACATGAAGTACCTGCTCCAAGTTCATCATCATCAGAAGATCTTCCACCATACCCTTCTGAAATTGATGATCCTGAATATCAGAGAGAGATGGAGAGACAGTGAAATGCATTGGAGAGGGCAAACAGAGTTCCCAATCCTAATGAGTCTCCCTTCATCTTCACTTCTTCTGATGAAGAGGATGATGAGAGTGATGCACTCTACAACCCTACAACCCCTGAGAAGCCCCAGTCCTCTCGTCCCAGACGACCATCAAAAGGAAGAAAATTAAATCCCCCATTGCCAAAGACAAGAAAGATAGTGATGGGGTTGCCCTGTCCTCAGTGGCAAGGAATCTTCAACATCAACAACCAAGGCAAGGAGAAGATAGTTGAAGGCAAGGGCAAGGGCAAAGTAGAATAGGAATTCTAGAATTGATAGGCTTGTATTGCTTGTTTTAAACTTTCAATCTTTTTCCTGCTTTGTACTTCTGAAGAATCAATAAAAATCTTGCCTTGTTTGTCTTTACTTGATTTTAATTCTTCTGAAAAAGTAGCATTCCCCTGAATAAAGTAATCTTTAATAAACCATCAGCAGGAACAAACTTAAGAATAAAGTAGATGTTATCAGAAGCAAGTGATCAAACCCATTGACTTTCATCCGAAGAATCCACTTAAGTGGACAACTTGCACAATTAGTAATTGCTACTGACTCAACTACCTCCCATTAACTTGCATTTACTCACATTAATCCCAAATCAAGTCTTTATAAAGAAGTCTTCAAGGCATAATCTACTCACAACTCATTAATACACTAATAACATCACACCAAAGTCTTTCTCAACACCCAAATCATGAAACTACCCCCTAAAATCATTGATATTTCCTCTGATTCATCATCAGACTCCACATTTGACATTCCTTATATACAAAAAGTATACTACTACCTTGGTGTTGGGTTTTGACCAAGTGACACTGCTGCTATGTAACTCTGCTGCTGAGTAATACTGCTGTTACAATGAAACTGCTGCTGGTATTAATGACTCTGCTGCTGAAGACAATCTGCTGCTTGGTGAAACTACTGCTGAAGGGATTAACATTGTATACGATGGGATAATTATGGAATAGATTCTTTGTATAGTTTATCTATTTAGATTATTCTTATCTTGTAGAGAAAGGTATTGTAAACCTAGTAGGACTCCTTGGCCTATAAAAGGAGGATCCTAGGGTTAGATTATGTACGTATTATTATTCACTTCAAGGTTGTAAAACCCTAGCATTGTTGAGTGCTCGTATTAATAATATTGAAGTGTTGAAAGAGAATTCTTAATCTTCTTAAGTTAAGCTTTTATATTCCGCATTTAAGCTTAAGTATTTGTTTAAGTTAACTTCTATATAAGATCGTATTAGCTCAACTGGGATCAACAAGTGGTATCAGAGCTTGTGATCTAGAAGTTATAATCAAGAAGATTTTGTTTCTTTAAAGTTTGCTGTTCCAAATCGTTTGCTTAAGATGGGTGATGAAACTCACATGGTGACTGCTTCAAGGGTACCTATGCTCAATCCTTCTGAGTATGAGCTGTGGAAGAGGAGGATCAGACAATACATTTGCATGATCGACTTCAACATGTGGAATGTAATTGTTAATGGTGATTCTGAACCAGAAAAGAGTGCTGATGGTAAGGAGATACCAATCAAGTCTGCTGAAGCTAATGCAACTAGGAAGCTGGAAATCAAGGCTCATAGTATTCTCTTAATGGGAATACCTAATGAATTTCAAATGGACTTTGATGATTGTGAAACAGGAAAAGCATTGATGGATGCTGTGGAATTCAGGTTTGGAGGGAATGATGCTACTAAGAAGTCCAGAAAGAATATGTTGAAGCATCAGTTTGAAAACTTTACTTCTGAACCTGGAGAAAAGATAATTGGCACATACAACAGGCTAAATCAACTTGTTAGTCATCTAAAGCTTGTTGGGTATGTTGTTCCACAGGAAGATGTGAATCTCAAGTTTCTAAGAAGTCTTGCACCTGAATGGAGCATGCATACAGTGGTGTGGAGAAATAAGCCTGACTTTGAGACAATGAAGTTGGAGAGCCTCTACAACAATTTAAGGGTGTATGAATCTGAATTGGCTACTTCTTCTACTTCATCTTCTAGTACACAAAATCTTGCTTTTGTGTCTTCAAAATCCAAAGAGACACAAGATACTCACTCTACTGCTTATGGAGTATCTACTGCTGATGGATCTGGATCTGCTGCTAGTTCAAATGACAAGATTTCTACCAGTGATGTTGCTTTATGTGCATTCTTGGCTGAGCTTACTACTACCATAAGATCACATGTCATAAATCAAGATTTGGATCATATTGATCCAGATGATCTTGAAGAAATTGATCTCAAATGGCAAATGGCAATGTTGACTTTAAGGGCAAGAAAGTTCTGGAAAAAGACTGGAAGGGAAGTTAAATACAAGGCTAAGGAAAGTCCAGGGTTTGACAAGTCTAAGATTGAATGCTACAATTGCAACAGAAAGGGACACTTTGCTAGAGAGTGTAGATCTCCAAAGAAGAATGCTGAAGTTCCAAAGAAGACTGAAGAATCAAAGTCTGCAATGGTAGCATGTGATGGGCTGGGAGAATATGACTGGAGTGATATGGCTGAAGAAGAACCAAATTTCTCTTTGGTTGCTGCTGTTCAACCCAAAGTGCATAACTTTGCACTTATGGCATATGGTTCATCATCAGGATCTGACTCTGAGGTATCTAATGACTCTGAATCATCTGGTTGTTCTTTTAAATCTTGTTCTGACACTATTGAAGTTCTTAAGGCTAGGAATGAGAGTTTAAATAGAGAAGTTGAACACCTAAAACTTGATAACTTAGGTTACAAAGTAGGTATTCAAAATGTTGAGAGGAGGTTAGAATATCTCAAAGAGTGTGAAAAAGAATATGTAGATCAACATAATCTAAGAGATATAGAAATTTTTAAGAAAAACAGTGAAGTAGAAGTTCTTAAAAATAAGTTGGTAGAAGCAGAAAAAGAAAAAGAGGAAGCTCTTGCTGAAAAAGAAAAACATGTAGTAAGAGTACAAAAACAACAATTTGCTTCTGATATGGTTAATAAGTCTATAGAGAGCACCTTGATGAGAAAAGGCAGTGGAATTGGATATAATGAAGTGGCTCCTCCAGCCAAAAGTGCTTTTGCTCCACCAGGAAAAGAACTATCCTTCATTAGTGAGCTAAATATTGAAAAACCTGTAGGTGAATGTAGCACAAGTAAAATTGAAACACCTAAGGTTGAGGATAGAAAATTTCCTGAAGCTCTAATTATTGAGGAATGGTATAGTGATAGTGATAGTGAAGAGGAACAGGTTAAACCAAAACAAAGTTTTAAAAAGGAAGAAATTCCTACTCAGGTTAAGCCTAAGGTTGAACAGGTAAAGTTTGTTAAACCTGTGTTAGGAAATAACTTCTCTAGAAAACTGGTAGAGTACAATGAGTTACCTAGAGAACAGATGAAAAGGTTCGATAATAAGCCTAGGGGTAACCAAAGAAACTTTAATAACCTAGTTTCAAAAAGATTAGGTGATCAGTTTCAATTACAAAAGAAGGCTTGTTATAAGTGTGGTAGCTTTGACCACTTGATTGTTAGATGTCCTGAACACCAAAAGCCTGTTTGGAATCAATACACTAGGGTGAATCACAAATATGTAACTAAACAAACTCACCCACATCCTAATAGAAACATGGTTCCAAGAGCTGTTTTGTTGAGATCTGGTGCTACTAGATCTATTTATGCTGCTAAATCAAATGGTGTTTTCAAATCAACAACTAGTTCTTCAAATGGCTCTACTGCTAGTAAGCAATCTGCTGCTAGTTCAAAATTTTCTACTTCTAAGCCAAAACATCTTCCAAATACAGTTGTTGGTAATCACTATTATGCTGTTAAGGCCTCAGCTTGCTGGACTTGGAAACCAAAAACAAATGTTTCAAACTCTGTTTCCAAGAATAGTAGTGCATCAAGTGATTTGAAGAAATTTGATTATACTGATGCACAGGGCAGATCCAAGTCAGTAATGGCTTGGGTCATCAAGAGAAACTGATTTCTCTATTTTTCATGTGTAGGTCAATCTACTGGATGAGCTTAAAGATATGGTTATTGTTGACAGTGGATGCTCTGGACACATGACTGGGGATGAATCTCAACTTGAAGATCTTGAGGTTTTTGATGGTGGTTATGTAGCTTTTGGGAATGATCCAAAAGGTGGAAAGATTGTTGGTATTGGAACTCTAAGGACTGGTAATTTGGACTTTGAGAGGGTGTTTCTTGTGAAAGGACTTAAGTTTAACCTTTTTAGTGTCTCACAAATGTGTGACAAAAAGAATTTTGTTCTTTTTACAGACACTGAGTGTATGATTCTTTCTCCTGATTTTCAATTACCAGATGACAAATCTGTGTTACTGAAGGTCCCTAGAAAGGAAAATATATACAGTGACCATATTAAGAATATTATTCCTAAGAGGGCTTTGACTTGTCTAATTGCAAAGGCAACTATTGATGAGTCCAAATTATGGCATAGAAGACTGGGACATCTGAACTACAAGACTATGAACAAATTGGTGAAAGGCAATCTTGTGAGAGGCATGCCTACAAAGACTTTTGAGAACAGTGAAACTTGTGTTGCATGTCAAAAGGGTAAACAACACAGAGTTTCTTTCAAGTCCAAGACAGTAAACACAAATACTGAGCCATTACACTTGCTACACATGGATCTATTTGGGCCTGTATTTGTAAAAAGTTTGAATAAGAAGTCATATTGTCTTGTTGTCACTGATGACTTTAGCAGGTTTACTTGGGTGTTCTTTCTAGCCACCAAAGATGAAACTCCAGGAATACTCAAAGCTTTCATAACAAGAGTTGAAAACCTGCACAATCACAAGGTGAAGATCATCAGATGTGACAATGGTACTGAGTTCAAGAATAGTGAGATGAATCAATTCTGTGTGGGAAAAGGAATACTTAGACAGTACAGTGTAGCAAGAACTCCACAACAGAATGGTGTAGCTGAAAGAAGAAACAGGACACTTATTGAGGCTGCAAGAACTATGTTATCTGATTCAAAACTACCTGTACCTTTTTGGGCTGAAGCTGTGAACACTGCATGCTTTGTGCAGAACAGAAGTAAGGTAGTCAAGCCTCATAACAAGACTCCATATGAGCTATTTCATGGAAAGAAGCCAATGATTGATTTTCTCAAACCATTTGGATGTCCTGTTACCATTTTAAATACAAAGGATCAGCTAGGCAAGTTTGATGAAAAAGCTGATGAAGGTAATTTGGTTGGTTACTCTGTAAATAGTAAAGCCTTCAGGGTTTATAATAAGAGAACCAAACATGTAGAGGAGAATCTGCATATCAAGTTTAGTGAGAACACATTTAATTCTGCAGGGAAAGGACCAGAATGGCTATTTGATGTTGATATTCTTGCCAAAACAATGAATTATGTTCCTGTAATTGCCAATGTTGATAAACCACAGGAAGAGTTTGTTGTGATTGAGAAATTGAAGATTGGTCCAACTCTTTTACCCTTTCAGAAAGAACAAAGCCCTTCAGATGATGTTGTTTCTCAAGAAAAACATATGGAAACTGAAGAAGGTTTTGAAATACCTGTTGCAGCAGAAAAAGAAGTAAATGAAGCTCTCAAAGTAGTTGGTGATATTTCTCAAATAAGATCAGAAGACTCTACTGCTGACTCAGAAGACTCTACTGCTAAGCCAAAAGATGCAACTACTGCTCCAACACACACTGCTGCAAAGCCTACTAACTCTACTGCTACTTTCTTGTCTCCTAATTTGGACACTCAGGGTAGATCTATTGATGATACTATCTATCCTGATGATCCAAATATGCCTGATCTGGAAAATATCTATTATGACACAGACAATGATGCTCTTGATGGTCAGTTATTTGGAGCTGCTGCTGATTATACTAACTTGGAACTCCATATTCCTGTTAGTCCTACAACCACCACAAGAATACACAAGGATCATCCCAAAGATCAAATCTTAAGTGATCCACAATCATCCATTCAAACTAGGCAGATGACTAAAGCCTTGAAAGATCTTCAACATCAAAGTTTCTTTGCCAGATCTCTGCATCAAAGAAATAGTCATAAAGATCTTCAAAATTGCCTGTTTGCATGTTTTCTCTCTCAAATTGAACCCAAAAACACTTACAAAGCCTTACAAGAAGCAAGTTGGGTAGAAGCAATGCAAGATGAGCTTTTACAATTCAAGCTGCAAGAAGTGTGGACTTTGGTTGAACTGCCAAATGGTAAAAGAGTGATTGGCACAAAATGGGTTATCAGATGCAAAAGAGATGAGAGAGGAATTGTCATAAGAAATAAGGCAAGGTTAGTAGCACAGGGATACACACAACAAGAAGGGCTTGATTATGATGAAGTATTTGCACCAGTGGCAAGAATAGAGGCTATTAGAATATTCTTGGCTTATGCTTCATACAAAGACTTTGTAGTGTATCAAATGGATGTGAAAAGTGCTTTTCTGTATGGGACCATTACTGAGGAAGTTTATGTGTCTCAACCACCAGGATTTGAAGACCCTGATCATCCTGACAAAGTCTACAAGGTTAATAAAGCAATGTATGGTCTACATCAAGCTCCTAGAGCTTGGTATGACACCTTGTCAACCTACTTGCTAGAGTCTGGGTTCAGCAGGGGTAAGATTGATAAAACCTTGTTTCTCAAAAGACAAAAAGCTGATATTTTGCTGGTTCAAATTTATGTTGATGACATCATCTTTGGGTCTACAAACAAAGCTATGTGTGTTAGTTTTGAGAAGCTTATGAAGGACAAGTTTGCTATGAGTTCAATGGGAGAACTCACCTTCTTCTTAGGTCTGCAAGTTACACAGAAAGAGAATGGCATCTTTATCAGTCAGGATAAGTATGTCAATGATATTTTGAAGAAGTTTGGCTTTGAAGATGCTAAGCCTGCCAAGACTACCATGGAAAAAGATAAGCCATTGCTGAAGGATGAACATGGAAAGGAAGTGGATATACACTTGTACAGGTCTATGATTGGATCATTGATGTATCTTACAGCATCAAGGCCTGATATTATGTTTGCAGTGTGTTCTTGTGCAAGATTTCAAGTGTGTCCCAAGGAATCACATCTCAATGCAGTGAAAAGAATTTTTAGATATCTGAGGTATCAACCAAAATTGGGCCTTTGGTATCCTAAGGATTCACCAATTGATTTGGTATCCTACTCAGATAGTGATTATGCTGGAGCTTCTTTGGATAGAAAGTCTACAACAGGGGGTTGTCAGTTCCTTGGAAGCAGGTTGGTGTCATGGCAATGCAAGAAGCAAACAGTGGTGGCTAATTCAACTACAGAAGCTGAGTATGTGGCTGCTTCAAGTTGCTGTGGACAGGTCTTATGGATGCAGAATCAATTATTGGATTATGGGTACAATTTCATGAATACTAAAATCCATATTGATAACAACAGCACACTTTGCATAATTAAAAATCCAGTGTTTCATTCTAAAACAAAACATATTGAGATAAGGCATCACTTTATAAGGGATTGCTATGAAAAGAAGTTAATTCAAATTGTTAAAATTCATACTGATAACAATGTTGCTGATCTTCTCACTAAACAGTTTGATGTGGGGAGGTTTCAATTTTTAATTGCAAACATTGGTATGATTAATCTTTGAAAAACTTATCTCTTTATTTTTGTTAAAGTTTGTAATGCATGTGCTGCTTGTTATTCTGCTGCTTGTTAATGTGTATATGCTTGAGATATAATGTACTATGCTGCTCATTGACTTTCTAACTCTACTGCTAGTACATATGTTGGTTGTTTGCTTTGTGGTGTTTGGTCTAACATTTTGCAGGCATATGAATGGTGATTTGCAAGAATTAAAACAAGAAAGTTCATTCATTCATTCCAGAAAAGTACAAAGATTCAACATCAAAAGACAAAATACAAAAGCTGATATCATAACCTAACACCTAAACCTACATCTTCCTAGGGCATGGAAGCCCAAGCACAACCTCTCTATCCTTTGGGAGAGGAGGGTTTTGTCTTGATGGTCCAAGAGAAAGACCAGGTGATGGTTGTGGCCTCGACCTTGATGATTGTGGCCTTGGCCTTGAAGATTGTGGCCTCTCAGGAGTGGCAGGTGGATTGGTTGGTGGTTCTTCCTCATCTTCATCTGATGATGTGTAGATGAAAGGGGATACAAGCTCTTTTGGGGATGATTGCCTAACAGGGATCCAAGCTGTATCTTCTGAAGACTCTGAAGATGATGGAGATTGTGGGGTCATCACAGCTTTACCCCTGGATGTGCTAGGGGTTTGATTCAAATTGAGGAGATCTTTGAACACCGGAAGATCATGTTTTCTCTTCTTTGCTTGCTCTTTGGTTCTACAACCACCATGAGGAGGACGGAATGGCGGTACATAGGTTTCAAATGGGCTCTCATCTTCGGATGATGAATCGGATGAGATATTGATAATTTCGGGTGTTGATTTCATTGTTTGGTGAATTGATTGTAAAGATGGATAGTATTGATTGTGATTGTGGCGTTTTTGAAAGAGATTAGGGTTTGATTGCATAATTTGGGGAAAAGATCTCGCCGGTTTTATAGGGATTACGGAGTGATATGTGCATTAATTGTTATGTATAGTTGACCAAGGTCTATAGTCAACTCTGCTGCTGGCTCCAGTTCACTCTGCTGCTAGTTCTATCACTCTGCTGCTAGTTGTGAATGATACGGTTCTGCTGCTATGGTTGTAAGTAAGAGGGTGTTATGTGTAACTTTCATCCATCCGTTTAAAACCTAATTGATTTTCATAATTGGTTTTTATATGTTCTCAATTGAAGTTATCACAAACCCTTACACCTAATCATTCCAATAATCACAAATCCCCAAATTCTATAAAACCTAATTCATGGAGCTTACACGTACCTGGGTTGAGCAACACAACAGTGTGGTTGTTTTGAATGAAGAATTAGTTCCTGAAGGTTTCACAGACATGGTAAAATTTTTGAATGCTACTTCTCTTAGGTATGCACTCACTGTGAACCCTACTATATATGTTTCCTACATTAAACAGTTTTGGTTTACTGCCAAAATCAAAACTATGAATGGGGAAAAACATGTCAGTGCTTTTGTAGATGGGCAAAAGGTTCGTGTAACTGAATCATCAATAAGGGAATTTCTTCTCTTAGATGATGAGACAGAGATCACGTGTCTTGCAAATGATGCTATTTTTGCTGGTTTAAAAGAATTGGGATATGAGGGGAAACATAACAATTTAAAATTTCAAAAAGCTCTTCTCTGTCCTCAATACAAGTTTTTGGTACATCTATTCCTTCATTGTTTGAGTCCTAAAACATCTGGGTGGCATGAGTTCAGTACTACCATTGCTTCTGCAATGATATGTCTGTGCAAAGGTCAACCATTTAATTTTTCAAAAATGATATTGGCTGGGTTGTTTAAAGGTGTTGAAGATGGTTCTTATTTGTTATATCCAAGATTTCTTCAAATCTTTATTGAAAAACAAATTTCCAAAACAAGAACCCATGTTTCTGAATATGATGCTCCAAAATTGGCTTCAAGGACTTTTACCTTTTTGATTAAGCATGGCAAAGGTTTTTCTGGTGCACATACAAATCTTACATCTTTCATGGATCAAATTGTGCACAACAACCAGGGTGAAGGATCAGGAAATCCAACTGATTCCCATCACACACCCAATGTTACTACATCTGATACACAACCTACAAAACAATATACATGTAGGAAAACCAAAAAGAACACTAATCTACCTCAGGATAGTGTTAGTATGGCTGTACCAAATGAGGCTGTCCTAGGTGATGGAGAGGACATGTTGGCAAGGGCTGTCACTACTGCTTCTAGCTTAGCAGCAGAGCAGGATAGTGATAACATCATTAAGACCCAAACCAAGGCAACATCTAGAGAAAAGGATTCTTATGAGTCTGCTTCTCAGGATGGTAACCCTAGTCCAATGGAAAATATAGGGGGCTCAGATGATCAAACTAGGTTTGATACTGAGTTTTTGTCCCCAGATTCACCTCTCGGACCAGGTAACACAGGTCGAAGTGATGAGGACAGGCCAGTGACTCATGAATTAACGGATCCACTTGTACATGATGACACTGTCAGTGATTCACCTCTCGGACCAGGTAATACAGGTCGAAGTGATGAGACTACAATGCAACTTATACAAGAATTGACGGCTACTTGTACCGCTTTGGGGTTGAAATGTGAGTCTTTGGAAGATAAGGTTCTTAATCTATCTGATGTTGTTGCTGGTCAAGCCAAGGTCATCATCAAAATGCGAAATCAGATTAAGAGCTTCAAGAAATCAAGATCTTCAACCTCCTTGAAAAGATTGAAGAAAGTGGGGACAAATCAGGTTGTAAGTTCTTCTGAACCATCTACTCATTTGGAAGAGGATGCTTCCAAACAGGGGAGGAAAGAGATTGTCATGGATTCAGGGGAGGTAAATCTTGAAAAAGTTGATAATGTTCAAGATATGGATGCTGGAATAGTTTCAGGGGAGGTTCCAGTGATTGATGAAGACTTTGTAGTTGCTGATAAGTCTGGGAATGAAGTTGTTATGGAAAAGGTGGTTGCTGTACAAGAAAAGGTGGTAGATACTCTTAAAACTTTGGAGTCTGAGCAACTAGTGAAGGCAACAGGGTTGATGGGTAATGTGTTAAAGACTTTGGAAGATTCAGTGGAAAATGTTGCTGCTGACTCTACTGCTATTCATAATTCTGCTGCTAAGACTTTTGATGGTTCTGCTGCTAGTGGAATAGTGAATACTGCTGAAGTACAAGACTCTGCTGCTGGATCTATGGATAATGCTGCTGCAGAGGCAATGGTTTTGCTAAGTAAGAAGACTACTGCTGACTCACATACACCTCAGTTACCAACTCAATCATCATCACAACCTATCACAACAACTAACATAACTTCAGCAACAAGAAAACCTCAAAAAGGAATAACAATAAGAGAACCTGCTGCTACTCAAAAGAAGACAATCACATCATCTTCTACAGATAAGGGTAAAGGCAAGCAAGTTGATGTTCAGAGGTGGATGTATAAAGGGATTGATTTTACTGATGTACCTTTTGATTCTTGGCCTAAGCCATTGCAAGTTGAGCATGATGAAGCTGCTGCTATTAAAGCACAAGAGGTGTTTAATTTGGAAGATCAGCAGCTGGCTGAGAAAGAGGCTGAAGGTTTAAGGATGTATGATGAATGGGATGATGAAAAGATCAGAATTGCTGCTGATATTGAATTAAACAAGCTGATCAAGATTGAAGAAAATGAAGTTCCAAATTTTAATGTGCAATCTTGGTATAGTAACTTTGCTTCTAATAAGAGAAAAGAGAATGCTGCTGCTAGAAGAAAAGTTAAAGTATTCAAAGGTCCAACAGTTAAACAGCAAAGGAAAGAATATGAAAGGTATCTAAAGAATATGGGTGGATGGACATTGGTGCAGTTGAAAGCTTATTCTGACAAAGAAGTTTTTGATATGTATCAACAAATAAAGAAGAGAACAGATACTTTTTATACTATGGGATGTGCTGAGGACTTGGAACAAATTGCTCAGATGAACAAGAAGTTGGTGCCTGAAAAGATAGTTGAAGCAGAGCAAATACAAGAAGCTAATGTTGTTGAAAAGCTTGAAAGTGATGTAGCAAAGATTACTTCTTCTGTGCAGGGTGATAAAAGAAAAGGTGTTATTCATAAGTCAGTTGCAAAGAAGAAGAGAAAGATTGGAGAAGGAAGTAGTTCTATGCCTGAAGGAGATGAGTTTAAATATGGTCTTGATCATATTCCTTCTGAGCATCAAAAAGAACAATTGAAGGGTTACACTGTGGTTGGCAAGATGGAAGATCCTGAAGTGGTTGATGCCAAACCATTAGGAGTTAAATATCCTATCATCAAAGTAACTACAGGTTATGATGCTAACATTGGAGTATTTCATGATGTTCAGAGATCTGATGGTAAGTCTCACAGATTTCTCAGATTTCAACAAATGTTACATTACTTTGATAAAGAGGATGTTGAAGATTTGTGGAAGTTATACAAGGCAAAGTTTGGGGCTAAGAAATTTGATGGTAAAAAGTATGAGGTAGATCAAATTGATCATATCTTAACTGCTTCTGATAATGTTATGTGGAGAGCTCTTAAACTTATGTTTGAACCTTCAATGGATGATTCTGAATGGACAGAGATAGTAGAATATAAAGTAAGAAAATGGAGACTCTTTCAAGATTCTGGAGTTCATGTACTAGAACTTGGACCAACTACTTTGTATATGCTAGCTGAAGTAGATTATCCAGTGGTAAGATACTGGAATATTGTCAATCAGATGGTTAATGGTGATAAAACACTTAAGCTGCAGAAAGATTATGATTCTGATGATCAAGCATTCAATTTGCTGTCAAAGTATAAGAAGATATTTGATCAACTGAATTCAAAAGAGTTGAAGTGTTTGGAAGCATCCTCCAAGTGATGAATTGAGCTTTAAAGAAACTTAAATATTTAGAAATAAATATTAAGTTTAGGGGAGGATTGTTGGGTTTTGACCAAGTGACACTGCTGCTATGTAACTCTGCTGCTGAGTAATACTGCTGTTACAATGAAACTGCTGCTGGTATTAATGACTCTGCTGCTGAAGACAATCTGCTGCTTGGTGAAACTACTGCTGAAGGGATTAACATTGTATACGATGGGATAATTATGGAATAGATTCTTTGTATAGTTTATCTATTTAGATTATTCTTATCTTGTAGAGAAAGGTATTGTAAACCTAGTAGGACTCCTTGGCCTATAAAAGGAGGATCCTAGGGTTAGATTATGTACGTATTATTATTCACTTCAAGGTTGTAAAACCCTAGCATTGTTGAGTGCTCGTATTAATAATATTGAAGTGTTGAAAGAGAATTCTTAATCTTCTTAAGTTAAGCTTTTATATTCCGCATTTAAGCTTAAGTATTTGTTTAAGTTAACTTCTATATAAGATCGTATTAGCTCAACTGGGATCAACACTTGGTGAAGGTTCTTCTGAGTTTTGTCCATCTCCTACCTCATCAGAAGACAGAGAGGAAGCTCCAACTCCTCTTGCTATGGTTGTCCCTGATTTTACTCCTGTCACAGCATTCCTAACAAGTGAAATGGAGAGGGTTTGTGCAGATATGTGGAAGATCTCTGTCCCTGAAGAGCCACAGTCCTCAAAGAGGAACAAGGTTCCATTGAAGGTTGTCCTTGGTCTTGCTGCTCCCAAGCTCTGGAACTAGGACATGCAATCCAGAAGGGTCCACAAGAGAATGCCTGACCCTAAGGACTTGGGCAAAGGGAAGAGAAAGATGGAGTAGAAGGTTGGGCTGTGGGAGGTGGTGGTGTGTTGGTTGTCTGAGTGTTGTTAGATGGTGTCTCTTGTACTTTTGATGTTTGATGTTGTTGATGATGTATCTTCTGTTTCTTAAATAATGAAAGATCCGTGTTATGTCTTTTATATCTGATTCCACTGTTATAAGTAGTGTAGATCTTTGTACATCAGCAGGAACATATCCTGCAACCAACCATTCAAACAGAACACAAACGAACAACCATAATAATATACAAAGTTAGTAAGAAACCTGCAAAACAAAGTTAGTGTACATAATAATCTACATTATATACAACATGTACAATCCTCCCTTAAGGCATATGCCTCCCCTGAGGCTTATGCCTCCCCTCAAACATAGCATTCAAGGGTTAACCATCCTAATGGTGACAACTAGGTGATTAAACCTAGGTCCATCAAAAGCTTTTCTTAATAAATCAGCCACATTATCATCAGTATGAATTTTAAGCACTTGAATTAGATGCTTCTCATTTGCATCTCTTATAAAATGGTGCCTAATTTCTATATGTTTAGTTCTCTAATGAAAAACAGGATTTTTAACAATAGAAATAGTACTTTGATTATCAATGTAGATTTTAGTGTTCATGAAGTTAAACCTATAATCCAACATCTGATTCTGAATCCAAAGTACCTGACCACAACAATTGGCAGCAGCAACATATTCTGCTTCTGTAGTAGAAGTAGCCACTATGGTTTGTTTCTTGCACTGCCAAGAGATGAGTCTTCTACCAAGAAATTGACAACCTCCTGTTGTGGATTTCCTATCCAAATTAGCTCCTGCATAGTCACTGTCACTGTATGCCTCCAACACAAATGGTGATTCCCTTAGGTACCAGAGGCCTAGCTTGGGTTGGCCTTTGATGTACTTGAAAATCTTCTTCACTGCATTTAGGTGGGAAGTCAGTGGAGTGACTTGATGTCTTGAGCAAGCACTGACAGCAAAGGTAATGTCAGGCCTAGAAGCTGTGAGATATATGAGTGATCCAATCATGGATCTATAGAGGTGAACATTCACAGCCTCATCTTTGTTCATTTGGATTTTTAAGCTTAGGTGGTTCATATGGTGTAGTAGCAGTCCTCAAGAGATCAAATTCAAACTTTTTTAAAATGTCTTTAACATACTTCTCCTGATGGATAAAAATCCCTTCAGGTTGTTGGTTGACTTGTAGCCCTAAGAAAAAGGTTAATTCCCCCATTGCACTCATCTGAAATTCACCTTTCATCAAATCTTCAAATTCCCTGCACCATGCTTCCTTTGTGGATCCAAAAATAATGTCATCCACATAGACCTGTACTAGAATGATGTCCCTGGAGTTTTTTTTAATAAATAGGGTCTTGTCAATTGCTCCTCTTCTGTATCCTTGCTCCAAAAGAAATGTAGACAATCTAGCATGCCATGCTCTTGGTGCTTGGTGAAGTCCATAAAGTGCCTTGACAACTTTGTACACTTTCTTAGGATGATGGGGATCTTCAAAGCCTTGTGGTTGAGTAACATATACCTCCTCTTCAATTTTGCCACAGAGGAAGGCACTCTTGACATCCATCTGATAGACCTTAAACCCCATATATGAGGCAAAGGCTAAAAATAATCTAATTGCCTCAACCCTAGCAACTGGTGCAAAGACCTCAGTATAATCAATCTTGCATTATTTCTCACCACAACACCTCTTGCATCCCTCTTGCATTTTAATATCCACTTGGTCCTAATTGCAAATTTCCCTGCAGGAAGATCAACAAGGACCCAAACATCTTGATTCTTGAATTGTTGCATCTCTTCCTGCATAGCTTCAACCCAACTAGGTTCACTCAATGCCTATTTAATGCTTGTTGGTTCAACTTGGGACAAGAAACAAGCAAACAGACAATGCTTCTGATCTGTGTGATTGTCTCTCTTCTGAGTAGATACATAAGTTAGAAATGCACATTGCCCAAACTTGGTATTCTTAATGGCACTCCTGGTGAGAACCATAGCATTTGGATCACCAATGATATTATCTTGTGGATGAATGGTGTTGATCCTTTTAGTTGCAACAGGATTAACATCAATGGAGGTATCAAGATTGGTTATTGTAGGAGCAAAGTCTTCATCATAAGAAGCTGATTGAAAAGTGCCATCACTTTGCTCAACATTAGCAAGATCGGAGGGAATTGGAAACCTGCCATAAGTTTCATCCAAACTTGTGGATGTTTCAGTGGAAACAGGAACTGCAGTAGAAATGCCTTCAGTAGAATTGCCTTCAGCAGAATCAGCAGCTACATCAGCAGATCTATCAGCAGAACTAGATTTTATGCTCTCTTCAACAGCATCTTGTTTTAAGAGTGCTTCAGTGTCTTGAGCAAATTCAAGACCAAGTCTTTTAGCTTCCTCAGCAGCTGCATGTTCTTGCTTTTGGAGTCTAGCAAGATCTTCTGCATAGGTTGAGTTGTCCACATCATCAGCAGATTTGTCATCAGAGTCTTCTTTGTTAGGAGGACCTGCTATTTGAATTGGTAGAGTAGATACAACAATAGTCGGTTCATCACATTCTGAATCACTGTCTGAATCATCCTATAGGGTACCTGCATTGTTAGAAGATGACACTTGTATACCTGTAGAGGAGTTAGTTTTGTGTCTAGCATACCCCAAATAATCTGTTAAGTAATCAAGGTCAAAATACCATTCATGACCTTTTCCCTGAACATTTTCATTCTCCTCCAGAAATTTCAGGTTAAGAGTCTCTTCTATCTTCTTTGCAGCCAAGTTATATACCCTGTAAGCCTTGCTATGAGCTGAGTAACCAACAATATACCCTTCAGCAGCTTTTGCTTCAAATTTGCCTAAGTGATCACTTGTGTTCAGAATAGTCACTTGACATCCAAAAGGTTTCAAGTGTTCAATGGTAGGTTTCTTCCCTGTCAAAAGCTCATAGGGTGTTTTATTATGAGGTTTGGTAATCAACACCCTATTCAACACATAACAAGTAGTGCCTACTGCTTCAGTCCAAAACATGGTGGGAAGTTTAGAGTCAGCAAGCATAGATCTTACAGCCTCTATAAGGGTTCTATTTTTCCTTTCTGCAACATCATTCTGTTGTGGAGTCCTAGGAGTGCTATAGTCTCTTTTAATACCCTTTAAACCATAAAGTTCAATGAGATTTGCATTTTTGAACTCTGTCCCATTGTCACACCTTATACCCTTAATCTTCTTGTTAAGTTGATTTTCAATGAGAGCCATAAATTCTTTAAGTGTCTGAAAGGTTTGATCTTTAGTCACCAAAAAGAATGTCCAACTGAATCTACTGAAAGCATCAATAATTACCAAGCAGAAGTACTTATGATCAATACTCCTGATGGATGTTGGACCAAAAAGATCCATATGAAGTAGCTGCAATGGTTCTGAGATTGTGCTCACAGCAGTAATGGCCTTATAGGAAGCTTTGTGTTGCTTACCCTTGTTACATGCAACACAATTATGCTCATTAGTGAATATCTTGGAAGGAAGTCCATGAACAAGTCCATCTTTAGCAAGTTTGTTGATAACTTTGAAATTAACATGTGCCATCCTTCTATGCCATTTTGTAGATCCATCCAAGGATACTTTAGCCACCAAACATGCTAGATCACCTTCTGGCTTGACATCATTCAAGTCAAATGTATAAAGATTATGATTTCTTGGAACCTTTAGCAACACATGATTGTCATCAGGTAATTTGAACTCAGGTGAAAGAATGAGACAACCCTCTTCAGTGAAAAGTACAGGAAGCTTTTTGTCACAAATTTGTGAAACTGAGAACAAATTGAATCCTTGAAGCTCATTCACATAGTAGACATTCTCAAAATCCACCTTTGGAGTTCTTATGGTTCCTTTGCCAGTGATCCTTCCTACCCCACTTCCAAACCTCACTATTCCTCCATTAAAAGGTACAAAGTCATGTAGCTTCTCCTGATTCCCAGACATGCTTCTTGAGCAACCACTATCAACAATACGTAAGTCTTTATTAAGAAGAGGATGTTCCTACAACAAAAAAAGTTAATATACAACAATATTAATATGTTAAGAGACTTAAGTCATGAAAGACTTGAGCCTGCCCTGTGGATCATTATGATGTACCCAAGAAGATGAGTTAGATCCACAATTGTTCCTGGAATCCCTGTAGTTATAAGGCCTTTTATATGTCCAAGAACAATCTGCTGAGGACTTTTCAGCAGAATCCCAATTAGCCCTTCCCAAAAACATTGGGTCATTATATCCATACCAATGATTAAATCCATAAAAAGGTCTTGACCCATATCTATTTCTATTGTTATTCATATATCTATTAGCAGAACCAGACCTATCAACAGGAACAGACCAACCAGCAGGAACACTGTTAATTCTGCTGATGGGGCAATTTGCCTGTGGAACTAATGAAGGTTTGGAATAAGTATTGGTCCACTTTGGTCTAGGTCTATTATTAACAACAGAAACACCCATCCTCTTATCATGAAAATCATAATCCTTAATCAAATGCACGTTGCTACCACAAATAAAACACTTCTTCTTAGAAGATTTATTAAATCCAAAAGATATCTTATTAAACACAGAATTATTCAAAGAAACACAAGAAATAGAATTGTTTTGCAAATACTGAAAGGAATTGTTTTCAAAAGAAGTAAATAACAAGTCTTCAGAAGAGGCTGTCTTAGAAGAAACTTCATCAGCAACAACTTCAGAGTCCACAGACTTGTAAGATGACTTGTCAGAAAGCTTTATTGAGGAGTTGGGTGAGTCTGACTGGGTCTTGGAATAACAGCTGGCATAACTAGAGGTCTCTGAGGCCTTGTCCCTGAAAGAACAAGAGACATATGTATTAGAATCATTACTAGATATACTTCTAGAGTCAGGGGAGTCATTGATCCTAATGCCAGTGTTTTCCTTTGATTCTGGTAAGTCCAACTTATGGGATGTAAGCTTAGGGGTTCCTATGGTTGGAGAGTCTTCAGACTTGTTTGGCAAGTCTTTAGACTTTTTGCCAAACAGATGGTGTGAACCATCAAAGTCAGAGGTTTTGGTGGTAGGCATAAATACACCTCTGATAGGTCCTGGTACAGCATGCATCTCACTTTCCTTTAGATAGTGTGCAGGAACAGAATAATTATGACTTTTCTTATCTAAATAGTGATTTGCTTTTGGACCAACAAATTTCTTAAACCCTAGACCTATCTCAGATGTTACAGACTTACTACTGTAGAGTAACCTAGATAATTTATCACCTGAAACTAGCCACTCTTTATGTCTAGCTACTTCTTTATCCAATTTCTCTTGCAAAACATCTTTCTCAGACTCAATTCTAGCTTTTTCTTTTTCAGAAAACTTTAATTCATAAGCCAATTGATTTTGCTGAAACCACATCTTCTGTTGTTCTAAGGTTTTAAAAGCTTCTTTGTAAGTTGCAGCTTCAATAAAACAAGCATTATATTTTGGTTTCATCTCATCATAAGCTTCTTTAAGAGTTGTATATTTAGAATCACTATCACAAACACAAGTAGATACCTGAGGAGAGATTCCCATGAGGCCAAAGTCATCATCACAACTAGCCATGCAGGAGATTTGAGGAGTACCGCTTATTGCATCTTCATACTCATTCCAGTCAACACCAGCATCTATAGCAGTTACCAAGGCTTTTGATTCTCTAGCCTCCACCTCTTTCTTCTTGTAAGTTGAATATCTGGTATTAGCTTCACCCTTCTTGGTTGTACACTCTCTTGCAAAATGGCCAATTTCTCCACAAGCATAGCACTTCACTTTTCTCCTGTCAAACCGAGTTGCATCTCTACCACCAACATTGAGCTTTTTCCCAACCTTTTGCTCAAATCTTCTGACCTTGAGTGAGAGCATAGCCATTTGCCACTTTAAGTCCAACTCTTCTAAAGCAAGTTCATCAATCTGCTCAAAATCTTCATAAGCTATTTGTTGTTGTTTATCAACTTCAGCAACAAATGAATGAAGTACATCTTCCATCACATTACTAATCTTTGGATGAGTTATTGGATTAGCATTTGAAAAAGACAATGTGTTAATGGGAATACTTTGACTTGGAGTGGATGGACTTGAGTAGACTTGTGGTAATGGGGATGGACTTGAGTAGGTATGTGGCATGTAGTTTGAGTTAGAGCTGATAAATGCAGATTGTGAAGGAGTTGTTGCATATGGAGAGTGTCCCTTGATGTCGCCTTCCAAAGCTCTGAGTTTGTTGTACAAGTCATCAAAACTGAGGTAGTCCAGGCCACCTTTGGTTTTCAATGATATGCTAACCTGAGACCATGAGGGAGGTAAGGCTCTTAGAAACCTGGAATTCACCTCCTCATTGTCAGGTCTGGCTAGAAGCTGATTCAACTAACTCACTATCTTCTGAAACCTGTCATAGCCTTTGTGGAGACCCTCTTCTTCAGTTATTCTGAATTCTTGGAATTCTTGTTTCAACATACTCTTTCTCATCCTTTTTGATTCTTCATTCCCCCCAAATCTAGCTTTTATAGCCCACCAGATTTCTCTTGGATCAGTCATGGAATGAAAATCTCCCATGTGGTCATCAGGGATTGCTTGCAGCAATATAGTTCTTGCTTTGTTCTCCCTTTGTATAGCAAGAATTTCTTCAGCAGAAACAGGTTCCACAATCTTAATTTTGCCATCAGCATCTACAGTTTGCTTTTTAGGGTGGCAGCCATTCAGGATAACATTCCAGAGGTTATAGTCAACACTTGCAATCCAGTTTTACATCTTCATAGCCCAGATCTCATACTCATCCTTCCTGAGAAAGGGAAGCTTGGCATTGCTGTTTGAGAAAGCCACCTGTTGTAGTCGTTGAGTGAGAGAGCCAGCTTCTGTGAGAGTGACATCATTGCCTGGTTTGTCTCCCATTGGTGAAAAGTGAAAAGTTATGTGATTGTGTTAAGGTTACAGAGAGTATCTCGTGGCTCTGATACAACTTGTTAGGATCTATATCTTCATAGATCTCGAGTCAATAGATCGTTAGCTTACTAATGTAATCACCAGTAAGACTAAATAGATAATCTCTGTGAGCTTGTAGTTATTGCGGAATATAAAAATAAACTTGTATACTAAACTTGATCTTCTATAGATCAATATACTTTTACTAACAATGTTATGAAACTCGTACATAATACAATGACCTAGGGTTCCTTATATACTAGTGGAAACCCTAACCTTTCTTACAAGAAACAAATAATAATAAACTAATAAAAGATATTCTACATATCTTGTCCTAAATTACATAAGTTCTATCCACGGATTAACTCTATCCGTAGGATCTCTATACGTCCGCAGGAACCAATCATCAGCAGAAACGACTGTAAGCTTCCACAGGAACCTGTCAGCAGTATTAATTCTGACTTAAATAATTCCTTACATGGGTCACTGAATTCCCCAATCTTCTTCTAACAAGGATTTGAACGTAAAATCACCTAAGTATAAACAAGTCACTGAGTGAACAGTAACTCAGTGAGTCATCTTTAGGATGCTGAGACCGAGCCTAAGAAGAAAGGTTCTCCATTCCGTGAGGCGGAACTCAGTGAGTGGCATCTAAGCCAAGAAGAAGGTGATGGGTTCAGTGAGGATGACAATAACTCACTAAACCCCAAGACTCCTCAACAACATTTAAGTTACTGAAGACTGATGACTTGAAGACTGAAGATTTGGCGGGATTAGGCGGGAAATTTTGAACTGGTTCACTAAAGTGCTTTATCACTTTAAGGTCAAACTTTTCCCAAATGGTTAAATTCAATCTGTCATCAGAAAGCACCTTTTGGACTTAACCCAAAGAAGGTTCCTTTGCCAGAGAATAAAATCTATCAAGATTTTATTAAGGAAGGCTTATGTCCATTGTATATTAGAGTTGTTCATACTTGTGTATAAATAGGCAACATAAGTGAGGAGTAAAAGTTGACAAGTTTGTGCAATTAATGCAAAGCATTCACAAACCACTTTTACTCCTCCAAAGAACAACATAGTCCCTGAGATACCTCAGTGAGACCTCAGTTGTCACTCAAACGTTGTTTTGAGTTTAGAGAGGAGTCAACACCATACTTGTCGTTTCAATCCCAAGTGTTATTCCGCAAACACTTGGGTACGATTCTTTTTGATTAACTTCTAATAAAGAATTAAACGTTGAAAAATATTGTCTCTTATCTTTACGTTGCTTTATTGTTAATCAATTGTACATCTGTGTTAAAAGTCATATATCTTGGTTACATTAGCTTTTTAGTTAGTGTTAACCAAGTAAAAGGGACCAACAAGTGGTATCAGAGCCTCTGGTTTGTAAAACTTTTCAAAATCTATTTTCAAAACTAAAAGAGTGCTCAAAAGTTTTTAAAATCAAGATCCCACCATGGCTGACTCAGATGTTCCCCAACTTGTCGACAAAAAGGGTGGAAGTTATTCAGCAACTGCCCCTCGACTTGAAGTTGGAAAATTTAACAAGTGGAAGAAGCGCATGCTCTGCTACTTGACTAGGATGGAACCATATTACATTAAGTTAATTAATGATGGTCCATTTGTCCCAACAACTGCTCAAGGTTTAATCAAACCTGAAGCTCAGTAAACCCCAAATGAAAGGAGGTTGGTCAATCAGGACCAGCGCCTGAAAAGCATCATTATATCATGTCTTCCTGACGATATAATGGAATCAGTGATTAATTGTCCTACTACCAAACAGACCTGGACTGACCTGGTTCATAGCTATGAAGGGCCTTCTGATACCAAAGAGAATAGAATCATGGACATGAAGCTTGAATACAATACCTTCATGGCCGAAGATTCTGAAAGTCTCTCAGAGACTTATACTCGGTATAAGACCCTCCTGAATGAGCTGACCAATGATGGTGTTATTCTGTCAAAGCATGAAATCAATGTTGGCTTTGTCAACAGTCTCCCTGAGAAGTGGTTAAACTTCCCTCAGGGTTTGAGAAATGCTAACCACATTCATAACCTTGAGCTCTCTGCTATTTATGGGAAGTTTGTCTATGAAGACAATCTTATCACCAGGAGATACCCTGGTAAAGCTCAGGAGACCAAAAAGGCCTTGACAATATCACCCATATCAACTGCTTTATATTCCAATGGTGTTGTACAGGATTTCCAAGATGAGTCTGATGATGAGGTTGACCAAAGAACCAGTGAGGAGTACCTAAATGATCTTCAAATTGAATTTCATGAAAGGGCACTCCTTGCAAACTAAAAAAGGTTTTTTAAGAAAAACAAATTTCCTTCTAAAGTAAATGAAAACACTGAGTGTTTTAAATGTGGCAAAAAGGGCCATTTTGCAAAAGATTGTTTTTCAAAAACAACCTCAGAACCATCTTTCAAATTTTCAAGAAATAACTCTTTTTCAGTACCCAGCAAGTTTCAACCCAAGTTGCTTCAATCTAGTCAAAGAATTGAAAAAGCCCCTCAAATTGATGTTGAAGCCAAATACAGGAAGGCTAAAGCCAAACTTGCCCTTCTTGAATCATCCTCAACAGTTACTCAGCTACCTCAGGCTCCAAAGCCTTCTCAGGCTAAGAATAAAGGGCTTGTTGCTGAAATCTTTGACTGGGATGAAGTTGAAGTGTCCTCTGATGATAATGAAGAAGTTCATATCAGTGCCCTGATGGCCCTATCAGATGACAACAAGCTTGCTGTGGGAAAGAGTCATGCAAGAGATGGAGAATGGGTTAACATCACAATGAGAAAGGTAAACATTCTACTTTCTATGGATGATGATGCTGATTGGAAATCTTACTTAGATTATATTAATGTTGATCTTAAGTATGTTGAAGAGCAAAGACTTAATTTGTTTCCTA
Source organism: Artemisia argyi (assembly GCA_030686995.1). NCBI lineage: Eukaryota > Viridiplantae > Streptophyta > Magnoliopsida > Asterales > Asteraceae > Artemisia > Artemisia argyi. The sequence goes on from CM060678.1 coordinate 28,987,854, forward strand.
AATTTAACAAACTGAGTTTTGAATTAATTCAATGTAGAGATGAACTACTTGCTTTAAAACAAGCTAAGCTTGAAAGTGTAACACTTCAAATTCAAAATTCTGAACTTGTAAAACAAAATCAAGCTCTTCAGGAAAAACTTAAGAAAGAAAAGGCTGTTATTTGGAAATGGACTCAGAAAAACCCCAAACTTTATGAAACACTGAGTCTCACACCCAGCACCAAAAAGGTTGCTATGGGTGAAGATCAACTCACTGAAGAGTCTGGGGAGAGTAGCCATTCAATAACTTTTCTGTCAGCCAACATACTCTCTAGCAAAGAACTTGCTCCTAAACCTAGTGATTGGATTGAAAGAATCAATCCTGACAGTAAACTGCCAAACTTTAACACTGGAAGAATCCTAGAGCCTGAAAGTCAGGCTATCAAGGAGTTTCTAGGAGTCACTGATGAACTTAGTCCTACTGAGTCCATCACTGAGTCCAAGTCTGATTCTCAATCACCACTCCCTCCACTGAAACAACTTTAGGGAGCTGAACCCAATTCTGACCTTGCACCATCAGTCTATCAACCCCATTCTCTTAAAGAGAAATCATGGCTAGGAAAGACTATTCTGAAGAGACCTACTCCTGCACCTACTGAACACCACACACCTTCAGTGCCTATTGAAGTGAAACCTGAAAGCACTGATTCTAAATTTGATCAGCTTGCTGAACTTGTCAGGATGCTGAGTGAGAAAATTGAGTCCACTGAAAAACCTTCTGACTCAAAATTTAAAAACCCATCAGCATCCTTAAGTTCTTCCAAACCAAAGACCACACCTAGACCTTCAGTGAGATGTGAGCTGTGCAATTATCCTAATCACAACACTGATAAATGCTACAGAGTCCTGTTCTGCATGATATGCAAACAAGAGGACCACAGAACTTGTGATCACATCTCTCACACTGCTTCTTTAAAAGCACAAGGTCTATACAATACACAAGGCTATGAGTATGCCTCACCTTCCAAACAGAGACTGAAGGCAAAACCTTTCTTGCCATGTCTTCACTGTGGTTTCAATGATCATCTTCCTGATGATTGTATGATGAAAAATTGTTGTGACATCTGTGGGGATCCCTCCCATGAAACCAAGGGACATGACAAGATCATTCAGTCCAAAAGGAAAACCCCCACCAACACTTCTCAGTCAACTGAGGCATCAACCTCCACAAAATGTAATACATGTGGAAGCTCAGTACACACAACTTCAGACCATGATTCATTAGCTAAATTCAAAAAGTCCCTGAGGACTAAGCCCACTAGAAGGTGGGTCAATAAGAAAAACTAACCCAGTTTACTGTTTGTGCATAAACACATCAGGGATCCTACTTGGCACCTCGACAGTGGATGCTCTAGGAGTATGACTGGTGTGGAAAGTTATCTGCACAAATTTATGGAAGAACCAGGACCCAAAGTAGTATTTGGTGATAACACATCAGCTCCCACTGAAGGTTATAGTTCAGTAAACTGCAATGGTATAGTTTTTACAAGAATAGCTTATGTTAATGGTCTCAAGTACAATCTGATATGTGTTTCCCAACTATGTGATGCAAAATACATAGTTCAGTTTGATGACAAGAGAGGGACCATCTTTAATGCCAACAAGGAAGTAGTGTTGATTGCCCCAAGGAGGGATGATGTCTATGTACTAGACATGTCATCCCTGACTTAAAATGGGACTTGTCTATTGTCAAAGGCAAGTGAGACAATCAACTAGCTCTAGCATAAGAGACTCTCTCATCTCAATTTCAAGAGCATCAACAACCTGGCCAAACAGAACAAAGTTCTGGACCTTCCATCCCTAGTGTATACCAAAGACAAGCCTTGTTCTGGTTATGAAAAAGGAAAACACCACAGGGCATCATTCAAAACCAAACAAACCTTTTCTATCAAAAGCTACCTTCATCTTCTCCATATGGACCTTTTTGGACCTATCAGTCCAATGTCCATACACCATGAGAAGTATACTCTGGTCATAGTGGATGAATACTCAAGATATACTTGGGTTTACTTCCTGACCAAAAAGAGTCAGGCAGCTGAAACCATCATGTTATTTGTTAGGAACATTGAAAATCAAAATGATGTCAAAGTTAAACAAATTAGAACTGACAATGGCACTGAATTCAAAAACCAAGACCTTGAGTGTTTTTGTGATGAGAAAGGAATTTCTCAAAATTTCACTTTTCCCTATACACATGAACAAAATGGAGTAGCTGAAAGGAAGAATAGAACACTCATTGAGGTAGCTAGGACAATGTTAAATGGCTCAGTCCTCTCAAAACACTTTTGGGCTGAGGCAGTCAAAACAGCCTGCTACACTCAAAACAAGTCCATTATTGTGAAAAGGTACAATAAGACACCCTATGAGATATTCAAAGGAAGGATCCCTAACATCAGCTACTTTCATGTATTTGGGTGTCCTTTGTTTATTCATAATCACAAGGATCACTTAGGTAAGTTTGATGCCAAAGCTGATGATGGATACTTCCTGGGATATTCTCTGGTTTCCAAAGCCTTCAGGGTGTTCAACACAAGGAGACAACAAACTGAGGAAACTTATCACATAACTGTTGATGAGAGCACTGAATCCATCAGGTTCTCAAATTCCTCAGTAGAAGAAATTGGTATTGATGACTCATCAAGGTATCCCCCTGATGAGTATCATCCTGAGAACAACCCCTCAACCCAATACCAAGCTGATGCTGATGTCTCCTACTACATCATCCCTCACAACCTACCCCAACCAACCATCAGTGAGTTCATTGAAACTCAGCAGGTCTCCAATGAGACTGCAACCACTGAACAAAATGTTCAAGAACCCTCAAAGTAAATTGTTCCCACAAATGTCACTGAAGTACATTTTGATGACTCACCTTATGTTCCTGAGTCTGAACCCAATCAGGCTCCTACAAGCTCAAATTCCTATCCTAGACCTCAGGATAGCTGGACTAGATCCAAAGTTATTGAGCTTGTGAACATCATTGGTGAACCCACTAAAGGCATGCTCACAAGAAGCATGGTTGCAAAACTTAAGGCAGCCTCAGCCAATATATGTCTTTATGCTGACTATCTCTCTGAAATAGAGCCTAAAAATATCAAAGAAGCCCTAACTTATGAAAGTTGGGTTCAGGCCATGAGAGATGAATTGGAACAATTTGACAGAAATGATGTCATGACCCTTGTTGAATACCCCCAGGGTGTTTTAATCATTGGTATGAAATGGGTCTTTTAAAACAAGACCGATGAGAATGGCACAGTCATCAAAAACAAAGCAAGACTGGTTGCCAAAGGATATAATCAACTGGAAGGTATAGACTATGAGGAAACCTTTGCACCTATTGCTAGAATGGAAGCCATCAGGATCTTCCTAGCCTATGCAACCTACATGAACTTTAAAGTTTTCCAAATGGATGTCAAAAGTTCATTCCTAAATGGTAACATCAAAGAAGATGTCTACGTGCAACAACCTACTGGTTTTGAAAGTAGCGAATACCCCAACCATGTCTACAAACATAACAAGGCCCTTTATGGACTGAAACAAGCTCCCAGGGCATGGTATGAAACTCTTTCAGCCTTCCTGATCCAAAAAAAATTTGTCTGAGGAAAGATTGACAACACTCTGTTCATCTAAAGAACAAAAAGCGATGTCATCCTAGTTCAAGTGTATGTTGATGACATCATCTTTGGCTCAACAAGTTACAAACTTTGCAAACAGTTTGAAAAACTGGTGACCACAAAGTTTGAAATGAGCATGATGGGGGAACTCACTTACTTTCTTGGACTACAAATCAAACAAACTGACAGAGGAATATCTATTTGTCAAGAAAAATACTTGGGGAACCTACTGAAGAAGTATGAGCTAACTGACTGCTCTTCAGTAAAGACTCCTATGGTTCCTCCAAACAACCTTGGCCCTGACCTCACTGGCAAATCAGTGAACCAAACCCAATATGGGGGAATGATAGGCTCCCTGATGTACTTACTTGCATCTAGGCCTGATATATCCAATTCTCAGTCTGTCTGTGTGCAAGATATCAGGCTGATCCAAAAGAGTCTCATCTCACTGCTGTCAAGAGAATCTTCAGGTACCTGAAGGGTACATCAAACCTTGGTTTGTATTACCTAAAATGCTCAGGATTTGACCTCAAAGGGTACACTAACTCTGACTATGCAGGATGCAATATGGACAGAAAAATTACCTCAGGATCCTGTCAATTTCTTGGTGGTAAACTTGTGTGTTGGAGTACAAAGAAACAACATTCAGTGGCCATGTCCTCAGCTGAAGCTGAATATATGGCTGCCGCAGGATGTTGTGCAAATGTACTCTGGATGAAGATCCAACTGAGTAACTATGGCATTCAGTACAAGATGGTACCCATCTTTTGTGATAACACTAGTGCCATAGCCATCTCAAATAACCCAGTGCTTCATCAAAGAACCAAACACATTGACATCATATATCATTTCATCAGGGACCACATCATGAATGGAGAAATTGAATTACATTTCATCCCCACTAAGTATCAGTTAGCTGATATCTTCACCAAGCCCTTGGATGAACCCACTTTTACAATATTGAAAGCTGAATTGGGCATGCTGGACATAGAATCAGGCAACTGATCAAAAGTGCTCCAACCTGATGTAAATTCTCTGGTCCCTGATCACACCCTTCCTGAACCTCCCAATTCTGAATGAAAAATTCATTCAAGGGGCTCAAGATGTCAAATGGCATTGAATACCCTAACTAAATGCTCTAAGTACTTAGTTAGTAAATGTCCCAGGTAGGTAACTGATTCTTATTAAATATAGGAATATATGTCGCTTACACAACTGGCATCCACATCTTGGGCCCCCACATTTTTCTCACCAAATACCACTGAGCATTAAATGCTCACTCACACACAAATAGTTGTAATGATATCACTCTGCAAAAGTGTCTTTTTGCAGAGCCACACAACTGTTCACCTCATCATGTTGAGAGAAAATAGGGAAATGGGAATCGTGATAATTAATACGGGTATCAAACACACATTATTATACCATTTTGGTTTAATAACAAAACCCTTTGATATCCGCAACATCACTTCCCTAATTCACACCCTATAAATACTCCCACAAAGAAGAACACACACACGCTTTAAAAATTTTAACAAAACTCTTGCAATTTTTATTCAAGAACAAATTGCTTTCAAAACTCTGTGTGTTTCTTCTTTAATCCAAAACTTTTTTAAAACCAGACCATTATTTCTCAAATGGCTTCTTCTAGAGTCATTAAATACGCACCCAATGTGGATTTCCAAATGGAAAGCGTAGACCTCACCAAAAATAATGTGGTGGGGAACTTTGCCTACCCTGAAGGGTTCCCTGAATACAAGGATGTGGTGAAGTTCCTTCAAAACTGTTTTCTCACCACCACATTCACAAAGACCCCCTCAGTCATCTATCATGACTGCTTGAGGGAATTCTGGTGCACAGCGGTGGTTGAAAACCCTGATGCACCAAAGGAGGCCAAAATAAAGTTCTTAGTACAGAATGGAACATAGTTCCTCACTCTTGACTATAAGACCTTTGTCAAAGCCACATGCCTTGACTATGCAGAGACCTTTGCAGCCTAACCCACTGAAGAGGATGTTAGGAAACTCCTCTTGGAACTTGGGCCCTATGATAAACATCATCCTGATGTGACTCCAGGGGCCCTTCTGTCCAAAGCCCCCATTATTAAAACATAGTTCCCTGTACCCTGGAGGATCCTGATGACATTTGTAATTCAGGTCCTTGGGGGGAATAAATCCTCTACTGAGCAACAAAACACTACTCAATCAATGATAGTGTACTGTCTCATTGAGGGTATAAAAATTGACCTTGGAGAAATTATCTTCAGGGACCTCATAGCCAAACTGGGTGGGAAGTCTAGGCAAAAACTTATGTCTTACCCTAGATTCATTTCCTGTGCCCTGAATGACTTATTAGGGTCTGAGTATATCCAGCCTGACATTGTTGGCTTTGAACCTGATGTCTTACATAAGGCAAATTACTCTCGTGACCCTGCTGAGGTAACACCTGTCGCCCTGACCACGTATATGCTAACTGTTATCCAGGGTGACAACATAATATCACCAATTCCCTCTCCCACCAAGAAGGTGAAGAGGAAGAAGGGACAGGGGTCCAAGAAGGTGACTCAACCCAAGTCACTCGCCACTGAGACCTCTGCCCCTAACCCTAATAAAAGGGGGCAACAACAACAGACCCTGACTACTGACACCCTCAGGATCATAAGATAATCTTTGGCCCCAATACAAAGGCCAACGGAGGGCACTGAGACATCACACTCAGTGTCCTCGGGCGAACCCGTTCCGAAAGGCTCTACTGACATAAACAAGTCAGTGGAGTTGGAACCAACCCAACCTCCACATCCTGCTAAAGGCTCTGGGAAATCACAACTAGGGTCTCAGGGAGCAAGGGGTCCTATATCTTCGGTGGGGCAGCACTACTCCACTGAGAAGGGGGCCCACAAACAATCACATCCTATTAAAGACTCTGACAAATCACAATCAGGGTCTTAGGGAGAAAAGGGTCCTAGATCCTCAGTATGGCAGCACTACTCTACTAAGAAGGGGGCCCATAAACACTCACATCCTGCCAAAGGCTCGGGTAAATCACAACCCAAGCAACAAGGAGTTTTCTCCCCTAAACCTTCGACAGGCCAGAACAAGCCTGTTGGAAAGGGGGGCATCACCACTCATGTGCCTGATGAGGACATTCGCAAATCAAAGCTTTTGTCTGAGGGCACACAAACTCTTCCCCAAGACTCAGAGAGAAACAAACAACTCGCTGATAGGGAAACAACACTTACTTTTGGAGGTGCCCACAACTTGGGAACTGGCTCTAAGGACCAGGTAGATAAAACCCAGTCTAGATTAGAGGGGTCAGGACTTGGCCAAAACAAAGGCAAGTCTTCTGATGAAGAGGATCCGGATAACCTTTTGTTGCAGATTCACTCCCTGGCTGATGCTCAGGCATCCCTGTTCTCTGATGATGACTTTCACAGTGATGAGGAGATTTTTGAAGCTGGAGATGATATGGTGGTTGAGGAGACTGTCCCTGAATCAATCCCTCAGTCTCCTCAACCCTCTGACACTGACGCTACTGAAACTAACTCTGCATCAGATTCCTCAGATGATGATCAAGCTCCTCTCAGTGAGAAAGTTTTTACCAAGTTCATCAAGAAGGCAACCAATGCTTTGTTCCGAGGGGTCACTGATGAAGTTTTTGATATGCATACTGAACAAGCGGTCCACTACGGTGATCTTAAGGAACGTGTTGCTGAATTCATGAGGATGTCAGGGAACAAAACTCCTCCTCTGACTTCTCCATGACAATGATGGTCAGCTACCTGAACCAGTTTTTGGAATCCCTCAACAAGCTGAATGCAGGGGTTCAGTCTGTTCAAGAATCAGTCAAAGATGATCCTGAGCTAACCAGGAAGCTTCTTCAGGCATCTGAGACTTATCAGGTAAACTCAGTGACCCTCATTGATTTACTTGGCTTGCTAAAGGGATCAAATGTTCAGGGTCTCAGCT